>CACSLK010012206.1:14097653-14109240 GCA_902706635.1 Striga hermonthica
ATTATTGATAAATGAGGATTGATGATGGGTTAAGTATTGATGATTGTTTTTTTTTTTAAAATGAGTAGCGCTTCAAAGTGTTTTGAAATAAATTTTGAAAAATTTATTCTGATTTTCGACAAATAAAAGTGGGGCGTTACAAGCCCTTAGGGTGGGCAAGTGTCAAGACGAAAGTACCTCGTTTGAAACATCCCGTGATAGGGGTGGGCGAAGGGTCGCTTGTTTGGAACATTCTTGGGGTGGGCAGGTGGTCGAAAAAGTCTACGCCTCGGGTTGGACGATCGCCATGTTTGGAACATCCCTTGGGGTGAGCAAATGTCAAGACCAAAATCCCTCGTTTGGAACATCCCGTGATAGGGGTGGGCGAAGGGTCGCTTGTTTGGAACATTCCTTGGGGTGGGCAGATGGTCAAAAAAGTCTACGCCTCCGGGCTGGACGACCACCATTTTTGGAACATCCCTTGGGGTGGGAAAGTGTCAAGACCAAAGTCCCTCGTTGAACATCACGTGATAGGGGTGGGCGAAGGATCGCTTGCTTGGAACATTCCTTGGGGTGCCAGGTGGTCTAAAAATTCTTTGTCCCCAGGCTGGACGACCGCCATGTTTGGAACATTTCTTTGCGTGGGCAAGTGTCAAGACAAAAGTCCCTCGTTTGGAACATCCCGTGATAAGGGTGGGCGAAGGGTCGCTTGTTTGGAACATTCTTTGGGGTGGGCAGGTGGTCGATTAAGTCTACGCCTCCGGGCTGGACGACCGCCATGTTTGGAACATCCATTGGGGTGGGTAAGTGTCAAGGCCAAAGTCCTGCGTTTGGAACATCCCGTGATAGGGGTGGGCGAAGTGTCGCTTTTTTGGAACATTTTTTGGGGTGGGCAGGTGGTTGAAAAAGTCTACGCCCCCGGGCTGGACGACCGCCATGTTTGGAACATCCCTTGGGGTGGGCAAGTGTCAAGACAAAAGTCCCTCGTTGGGAACATCCCGTGATAGGGGTGGGCGAGTGGTCGATCCTAGTGTTGGGTCGTGAAGACACGGAGCTTATTGGAGACCTCGGAGGCAGGTCGATGATTTACTTGGTTCTATGTGGTTTGATTTGGTTTTGTGGAATTTTGTGGTTTTAACCTCAGTGGCAGGTCGATCAAGCTTATTACGGATAGGTTGAGAAGGTTAATGGTTTTATCTGATTTGGTTTTGTGGAATTTCTGCTTTTGACCTCAGTGGCAGGTCGATCAAGCTTATTACGGATAGCTCGAGCAGGTTAATGGTTTTATTTGATTTAGTTTTGTGGAATTTGTGCTTTTGACCTCTGTGGCAGGTCGATCAAGCTTATTACGGATAGCTCGAGCATGTTAATGGTTTTATTTGATTTGGTTTTGTAGAATTTGTGCTTTTGATCTCAATGGCAGGTCGATCAAGCTCATTACAGATAGCTCAAGCAGGTTAATGGTTTTATTTGATTTGGTTTTGTGGAATTTGTGTTGTTGACCTCAGTGGTAGGTCGATCAAGCTTATTACGGATAGCTCAAGCAGGTTAATGGTTTTATTTTTTTTGGTTTTGTTTATTTTTGCTTTTAACCTCATTGGCAGATCGATCAAGTTCATTGTGGATAACAGTGGCAGGTCGATAGAACTCATTATGGATAGACCGATGGCAGGTCGAGGGAGTTCGTTTCGAGCAACTCAGGGAGTTTACTTGCAAACCTCGGTGGCACGTTGATGATATTTATTTGATTTTGGTTTTGTCGAATTCGGTCTTTGGAGATGATGGTGGCATCAGGACATTTGATCTTCGAGAGGATAGATAGCATGGTTGAATTTTAAATTTTGAGCTGAGGGGCGATAGGATGAGAAGGTGGTCTAAGAGAGCTCAAACATGGTGATCGAAACACAACAGACAAAAGTTCAAATTTTCCAATTCAAGACTTTGGGGAGTGGTCATTCAGTTATCGACTTTCGGTTTTTGGTTTTTGTCCTCATCGACAGCTACTTGCTTTTCGACCTCAGTGGCCTCTCGGTTTTTGGTTTTTGTCCTCATTAGCGATTACTTGGTTTTCGACCTCAGTGGTTTCTAGGTTTTCAACTTTCGACCAGATCAACATTTACTTGGTTTTCGACCTCAATGGTCTCTCGATTCTCGGCTTTTGACCTCATCGGCGGTTACTCAGTTTTCGACCTCAGTGGACTTTTGGTTTTCGGTTTTCGACCTCAGTGGTATCTCGATTCTCGGCTTTCAACTTCATCGGCAATTAATCAGTTTTTGTTTTTCGACCTCAATGGTCTCTCGATTCTCGGCTTTCGTCCTCATCGGCAGTTACTCAATTTTCGACCTCAGTGGTCTTTCGATTTTTGGTTTTCGACCTCAGTGGTATCTCGATTCTCGGCTTTCGACTTCATCGGCGATTAATCACTTTTTGATTTTCGACCTCAATGGTCTCTCGATTCTCGGCTTTCGACCTCATCGGCGGTTACTCAGTTTTCGACCTCAGTGGTCTTTTGGTTTTCGGTTTTCAACCTCAGTTGTAGCTCGATTCTCAGCTTTCGACTTCATCGGTGGTTACTTAGTTTTCGACCTCAGTGGTCTCTCAATTCTCGACTTCCGACCTCATCGGTGATTCTCAGTTTTCGACCTCAATGGTCTCTCAATTCTCGACTTTCGACCTCATCGGCGATTACTCGGTTTTGGTTTTCGACCTAATTGGTAGTCATTTGGTCTTCGACCTCAGTGGACATTCGATTCTCAGTTTCCAACCTCAGTGGTCTTTTTGTTCTCGGTTTTTGACCTCATCGACAGTCACTTGGTCTTCGACCTCAGTTGACATTCAGTTTTCGACCTCAGTGGCCTCTCGGTTTTTGGTTTTTGACCTCATTGCAGCCTTTCGGTGCTCATTGGGAAGCTTGATGACTATTTGGTGATCGAGGACTTACTTAAATTATAACTTCAGTGGCTGATTGACGGAAACGAGCCGAAGAGACATTTCACTCTTGGATCAAGTCATGTTTACTCAACCAGAGTGAGGGTGGGGGACTAGATGATATAGGATATTATAATAGACCGACTTTATTGGACTAGAAGATATATAAGAGAATAAGTCAACAAATGGGCTAAGACATAAAGCATAATGGTATGGGCCAAGTCCAACTTGGGCTGAAAAGGTACACTCCCCCTATAAAAGGGGGTAAGGTATCTCATTCTCTGATCCTCTCTTCATTCATTACGACACTCTCTCTCTTCTTGATCTGGGTACTGACTTAGGCATTGGAGGCTCGACGCTGGGACCCCTCCCGACATTGGGTTCTGCAGGTACGGAGGCTGTTCGAGTTGAAGGAGCCTGGGTGAATTTTATTTTACTTTTAGTAATGGTGATTTATGAATTTATGTTGAGTAGCGCCACTAATTTATGAAAAAATTTTAAAAAATTTTAAGTTGACTTTTTGAAAAATCTTTGACTTTCGTCTTCTAAAAGTGGGGCGTTACAGTTTGAAGAATCTTTTAAGAAGAGTAGTCATGCCAGGTGCAGGCACATCGTGACGTACAGGGTCATCTTCGCTTTTGATATTCGTTCACCGAAATCTTTGGAAGCTCATTTAGGACTGCCGGCACGGTTAGCTACTTGACCAAGAGCTGACGTGACAGCCGACACTGTTAGTCGGAAGAGTCGAGTGAGCTAAACGTTTCATTACTCGGTAGTGACCACTGTGATCGAGATTAATCCTGGCTGAGGAACCGACCCTCGTTCCTTTTGGGAAGTTTTCCTGACCTCTATCGTTGTTTGTTCGATGGAGGCTGTGTTGATCAGGGAAGGTGGTAAACTTGGAACTCGGTTTATGCCTTATTAAAAATTTGAAACCTTGAAACTGTTGAAGTTGTTCTATACCTACATGATGGGGAAAATCATTTTGATTAAACCCCAAATTGTTGTCGTTCGAAATTTCGTGGAAAACCCTTTTTCCTCCCAATTACCTTGGAAATGTTTACCTTTTATTTGGAGAAATTCTTCTCAATACCTCGAACCCAAAGTCGGCCCTGGCCGGGTGTAGCCACGCGAAGTGGTGGCTGAGCATGCATGTCCGTGCTGAGAGACGTGAGGCTAGTGCTCATCCGAGCGAGCTGTAGCCGTCAATAACGATGCCAAACTCACCTGCCAGTACGTACGACCAAACCCTAACCTTGCAGTTGGTCTCTGAAGAGGTACACACCCGCGTCCCAGCGCCCCGCTTATGCAACACCAGTGAGTGTGCCACCTCTCGTGGGACAGTACATTGATCCATACCGTTGATTCATTTTTGAACCGTTCAACCAGTTTCTGTACCGAAATGTGTTGGGAAACCTCTTTAACCTTGTCTTCTGAACCATGAACCGAGAGCTCCAAGTTCCACTGAACCAATGTATGAATTCCCTAAATCACTTAATTCTCGATTAAGTGAGTTTGATGATTGTTTCTTAGTCGTATGAGGGACGTCTCTTGAGCCGGCAGGAATTTGAGGTGCTGCATTGTCGAGCGGAGTCTTGAGTCTCGATTGGAGACTATGTAATCACCGTGGGATTGATGTTGGTATAAGTATCTTTCTGGAGGTCACACCCATGAGGGATGTAGTTCACTTCGGGAAGAAGGGAAAGCTTCGGCCTCGCTATATCGGACCCTTTCAGACTCTCGCAGGATTCGGAGACTTGGCCTACAGGTTAGCTTTACCGCCTGAGTTGTCAGAGTGCATGACGTATTTCATGTCTCGATGCAGCGTCGATACGTGCATGACCCCGAGCACGTGGTGGACTTCGTCGAGTTGCAGGTCGAGCGAGGCCTTACCTATGAGTAGGTACCGGAGTTCGAATTGGACCGGAAGGTTCATCAGCTGAGGACCCGGGCAGTCGATCTCGTCTAGGTGCAATGGAACCGGCACGACAAGTCCGAGGCGACTGGGGAGACTGAGACTGGGACTAGGAGGAGATATCCGAACATCATGTTTGATGTTGTATTTTAGATTTTTGATTTTTTAGTTTCGAATTCCGCAGACGGAATTCTTTTTAAGGTGGTGATATAGCCCTATAAAGATATACCGATCCAAAGGCTCTCTCTCTTTGATTTGAAGGTTATCAGCTCCTCCCGCGCATCGACTCGGGACGAGAAGATGCTTAAGTCGACTTCGTTCAAAGTCGACCCGACCGTAAAGCAGAGTATCGGAAAAGTAGACCTTGTATAGGTCGACTCATAACGGTCGACTTGAGTCGGTCGGCCTTCCTAGAAGTCGACATATATTCGAGAACCTACGGGGACATGACCCCTGAACAGTAGGAACATGAGTGGTTAAAGGGGTACTCGAGGTCGACGTCCCATATCTCGACACATAAAGCATGCAGTCGACTCCATACACTTGGCGTATTCATTAGAACCCTTTGTCCACCTATGGATAAGAAGGAATCTGGGGGATGACTCACCAAGGAGGGGAGATGAATCGACCGGGGCAATTTGGACTTTCCAGGACCACCGACTTGGGGCATTTTGGGCATCTCAGGTAAGTTCTCCCTCCTATATAAAGGAGAAGAGGTAGCCCTAAAACCCTAACTCCCATTCATTCCATACTCTCCTCCATTAATGCTGCTGCTCTCTAAGAGCAGCCTTCTCTATCTTCTTCACATACTAACTTGAGCGTCGGAGGCTCTATGCCGGAAACACCTCCGGAGTTGAGTTTCTTGCAGGTGTTCTCGCGGTTCAGCAGCAGTTTGAAGGCCATCGAGTCGGATCTGAGCCCATCCTCACCGGTTCGTTCCAGATCTGAGCCCATTCTCATCAGTTCGCTCCAGATCTGGGAAGAGACCCATCATTTTGGCGCCGTCTGTGGGGAGTTCTTGAAGGAATTAAGAGCTTCGCACCTAGCTCCAATCTGTCGCCGATGGATGAGAAGGAAGGTTTACAGAGGAATTTGAACGAGGAGTTTTGGGGAACCTGGACAGACAAGAGACTGCCTTCTCTCTCTGCCCCCAGACCCCCGATGATACAGGCACTAGGGATGCCACTGTTTGGAGGACCTCCACCTCCGGGAGTGATTCTGGGTGGAGAAACGCCTATTACTCTGCCCAGAGTGAAGGTGCCGGTGCTGACCTCAGCAGGAGCAAGCCAAAATCCCAATACGGGCGGAGGAGAACCAACGGAGATGTCTCGACGCGCGGGAAAGCAAATCCAGGAAGGGCCAGAACAAACGCTCGTTCGATCTCGGGTCGAGGAGCAAACGGTAACAATGACGAGAGATGAGATACAAAGGATGATAGCGGAAGCAGTGGCAGCTCAGCTCAAGCAAGCTCAGCCCGAACAACCTAGGGTCGAGCCACTAAGGATCGAACAGCCAAACCTCGAATGCGAACAGCAGGCCCAGTCCAACGAGAGGCAGAATATGAGGGCAGAAGAGGAGGCTTCCTCTATCAGGACTGTTAACCCGCAAGCGAGGGATGAAACGCTGGAGCAATTGTTGGCCCAAGTGCGTGATTTGCAAGCCTGGGTCGAGGGGAGAAAAATCGGCAGCTCGAGAGGACATCCGTTTTCACAGCATATCCTCGACGCTGATCTACCACAAGGCTTCCGTGATTTAAACATAAGCTATGACGGGTCGACCGACCCATCTCGACATATGAGGAGTTTTGAGAATATGGCGGTGCTCCATCGCTACAACGATCCAGTGCAATGTCGAGATTTCCTGACAACTTTACGAGGTTCCGCTCAGGATTGGTTCCACCAGTTACCAGCATGAGCTATCAAGGATTTTGAGGGGTTCAGCTCGAGTTTCCTCAACCAATTTGCTAGTGTCAGGCCACAAGAGAAGTCGTATTTAACACTGATGGGCATACAACAGAAAAAAGGCGAGTCGTTACGAGATTATGTGGCGAGATATACACAGGCCTGCGTCGAGGTGCCCAGAGCGTCAGAGGAAATAAAGGCGGGGGGCTTGACCCGAGGGCTACTGCCAGGCTTGTGCAGGAACTCTTTGGCTAAGCGCCCAGGCAGAACGTTTGATGAGGTACTAGGGAGGTGTGCGAAATACATGAATTTCGAGGAAGCAGAGGCTGACTTCTCGCAGGCGTCTAAAACGATTAAAATAGACCCTCGAGACGAGAGAAAAGAAAAGAGAGTTTCCTCGACTGGAGAGAGAAAGGGGTCCCCGCGAGCAGAAATGGAAAGACGGCCTAGAAGTTGGAGGCCGACTCATTACACCCCTCTGGCGGCTCCACAAGCCAGGATCTTGGAAGTTATGGAAAGGGAGATTCGTGACAATGTGGTAAGATGGCCCAAGACAAGGAATGACGGGCCAACGAGGCCTAAGAGCAACCTATACTGTCGGTTCCACAAGGATTACAGACATAACACCGACGATTGCAGGCACCTCAAAGACGAGATAGAAAGGTTGATAAAGGCCGGCCATTTGAAAGAATTCATATACAAAGATCGAGAAAGGACAAGTCGAAGGAAAGAAAGGAGTAAGAGTCCTCGCAAGAGGACAAGGTCACCAGAAAAGGACGAGCTCCCCTTGAAAAGAGGAATAATTCATATGATCTTTGGTGGACCGACTGACGGAGATTCAAACCGTGCAAGAAAAGAGTACTCCCGAGGGAAGCATGCCAAATTCGAAGTACACCAAGTCGATGAGAGGGGTCCGGTGACGAATTTTGGACCAGCGGATGTAGGAGAGGTCGAGAGGCCTCACAATGATGCTCTAATGATAACCCGCCAGGTGTCGGGCTATGAGGTGCAAAGGGTTTTCGTCGATACTGGAAGCTCAGTAAATGTGATCTTTTATGATTGTCTCAAAAGGATGGACCTTGACATCGAACTGGCACCCTTGCACACGTCTCTTTTTGGGTTCAATGGCTCGAAGGTCGCACCCTTGGGAGAAACCATGCTTGACGTCGTCTTAGGAGAAAGAGACTTGAGAAAGGTGAAGATGATAAGATTCGTGGTGGTCGATGTCGAATCGGCTTATAACGTGATCCTCGGGAGACCAGCACTGAACACTTTCCAAGATGTGGTGTCAACTTACTATATGAAGTTGAAATTTCCAGTCGGAGATCGGGTGGGAGAAGCTCGAGGAGATCAAAAACTGTCCAGAGCATGTTACCAGATAGCGGTAAGGACGAACAAACGAACGAAGGTAAAAGAAGGGAAGAAGTTGGGATCGAATGAAAAAAGGCCGAGGGGAAGTGATCTTGAACCACACGGAGAGCTGATGGAAATTCAGATCGGAGAAAGAGAGGACCAAACCACCAAAGTCGGGAAAGAGTTGGAAGACGAGTTAAGGAGGCAGTTGGTGGAATTGCTGAGGGAATTTAGAGACATCTTTGCTTTCTCTCCAGAGGAATTAACAGGAATCAATCCGGAGGTCATGGAACATAAGCTCAATGTCGATCCCCTCAAAAAGCCCGTCAAGCAACGACTCAGACATCATGGGGCTGAGATAGACAAAGCAATCGAGGTCGAGGTGGATAAGTTGCTAAAAGCCAAGCACATCAAAGAGATCCAATTCCCCGAATGGATATCCAACACTGTGATAGTGAGAAAAGCATTGAACAAATGGCGTATGTGTATCGACTTTCGCGACTTGAACTTAGCATGTCCCAAAGACCATTACCCTCTGCCGAGGATTGATCAACTAGTCGATTCCATGGCTGGTTGCGAATTGCTAAGCATGATGGATGCCTCCCAGGGGTATCACCAAATCCCATTAGCCCCCGAAGATCAGAGCAAAGTTAGCTTTGTCACAAGTAAAGGGACGTATTGTTATGTCGTCATGCCCTTCGGGCTTAAAAATGCAGGGGTAACGTACCAGAGATTGATGGATCAAATGTTCAAGTCGCAGATTGGACGCAATATGGAGGTATATGTGGACGATATCCTGGTGAAAAGTAGGTCCTCGACTTCACATGTAGAAGATCTGAGAGAAGCTTTCAAAACACTAAGGGCATATGGGATGAAGCTGAACCTGAGCAAATGCGCTTTTGGAGTGAGGGCAGGACGATTCCTGGGCTATGTCGTGACTGAGAGAGGCATCGAAGTAAATAAGGACAAAGTGCAAGCCATACTCGACATGGCCCCGCCAAAGAATGTTAAAGAGGTGCAGGTCCTGACGGGTCGAATTGTAGGCCTAAGTCGGTTCATAGCTCGAGCTGCGGAAAGGAGTTTCCCATTCTTCAAGTTATTTAAGAAAAAAGCTTTTCAGTGGAATGACGAGGCTCAAATGGCGTTTGAAAAGTTGAAGGAGTTTTTGAGCGAGCTACCGTTGTTAACAAAGCCAGAGCCGGGCGACGAGTTAGTTCTCTACATTTCGGTGGGAATATTTTCCCTAAGTTCTGTATTGCTGCGAGAAGCTGGAGGAGCCCAGCAGTCAATCTACTATACAAGTCGAGTACTTCAAGGCGCAGAGGCGAGATATTCCGAAGTCGAGAAGGCCACCTTAACATTAGTAATCACAGCCAGAAAATTGAGGCCATATTTCCTGAACCATGTGATAATAGTAAGGACAAATTTTTAGCTCAGAGAGACCTTGGGTCGACCTACTATGTCAGGTCGACTCGTGAAGTGGGCGGTCGAGCTTAGTGAATATTCTATCAAGTATGAACCGCGACGAGCTATAAAAGCCCAAGCTCTAGCCGACTTTATCCAAGAAGGGACTAAGGGAGCAAGCAAGAAGTGGATAATGCACGTTGGCGGGTCCTCGGCGGCCAGGGGATCTGGTCTGGGAGTCGTCCTAGTATCCCCCGAAGGCGAACAACTCGACTTCGCCATCAGAATGGGGTTTAAGGCCTCAAACAACGAAGCAGAGTACGAAGCCCTAATTAAGGGGATTGAACTGGCAGTCGGTGGCGGAGCAACGGAAATCATGGCACATTCCGACTCACAGCTCGTTGTGGGGCAAGTATTGGGAAATTTCGAAATCAAAGAGGATCGGATGATAAAATATGTCGAGGAAATTCAGAACCTGGTGCAAGGCTTAGAAAGGTTTGAGTTAACGCAAGTGCCTCAAGAAGAGAACAAGCGAGCCGATTGGCTCGCCAGAATCGCAAGTTCAAATGAAGGAAAGATGGAAAATCATATTACCACACTGCACTTAGAAGGAAGTGTCCTAAGTGAGACAATGGAGGTCGACGAAAAGCAGGATTGGCGAAGAGCAATTCGTGAGCTTTTACAAGGTCGAGTGCCAGAAGGAGATAAGCAGGAGGCAGAGAAAGCAACCCGATATCTGAGTAAATATTTTGAGATCGAAGGAGTCTTATATAAGAAGTCAATGGTCGGACCCCACCTGGGATGCGTTTCCGAAGAAGAAGGGGATCATGTCTTGAGGGAGATCCATGAGGGGTGTTGCAGAGCGCATATAGGATCGCGAGCCCTAGCTGGCAAAGCCCTTCGAGCAGGCTATTATTGGCCCAAGATCTGAAAAGCAGCCGAACAATTGGTACAAGGATGCGACAAATGCCAGCGCCATGGTCGAATCCCCCACACTCCAGTCGAGGCAATGACAACAATCAACTGTCCAATCCCTTTTGCTCAATGGGGAATCGACTTGATAGGCCCATTGCCGATGGGAACAGGGCAAAGGAAATTCATGGTGGTCGTCGTCGACTACTTTAGTAAATGGGTAGAGGCAGAGCCTTTGGCAAAAATCACCGAGGACAAAATGATACAATTCCTGTTCAACAATATCTGCTGTCGGTTCGGGATCCCAAAGATCTTGATTTCGGATAATGGAACACAATTCCAAGGGAAGCGGATCCAGGCGTAGTGTGTCGACATGGGGATCAAGCAGCGATTCGCCTCAGTTGCGCACCCACAGGCAAATGGCCAAGTCGAAGTTACAAACAGAACCATCCTGCAGGGACTGAAGAAGAGATTGGAAAAAGCATCTGGTGCCTGGGTCGACGAGCTGACAACGGTTCTATGGGCCTATAGGACGACTCCGAGGAGTTCAATAGGGCAATCACCATTCCACATGGTTTATGGAATGGACGCTCTATTGCCCATCGAAGTCGGCTTAGAATCTCACAGGTCGACATTCTATGAGGAAAAGAACAATGAAGAGTTAGCAAAAGAAGCCCTCGACATGATAGAAGAGGTGCGAGAGGAAGCTTGGCTGCGATCCGTGGAGTATAAGCAGAAGATGCGTGCAGCCTTCGACAAGAAAGTCCGAACCAGGCGGTTTCAAGTAGAAGACCTCGTCTTAAAGCGGTCTGACGCTCTCAAGCATGTTAGGAAACTAGAAGCTAACTGGGAAGGGCCATACACAGTCACAAAAGTGCATGATAGAGGTGCGTACGAACTCGAGGATGCAGAAGGTCGACAACTACCGCGATCTTGGCACGTGATCCATCTCAAACGTTTTTATGCTTAAACAATGTTCCGAGTTTTCCTTTTGTACTGGGCAACGATCAAATTATATCCAGTAATGAAATAAATTTTGTTTACGCTTCTAATATGTCTCTATATTTACGCATCGACTTTTTTATGATTGCTGAATGAACTGAATTTTTCAAAACGGCTATATAGCCGACCAACTACGTCGACTACGAAGTCGACCTAAACAACTACGAAGTTGTATGCCTCGAGTGGAATCTC
>CACSLK010012206.1:14109785-14131342 GCA_902706635.1 Striga hermonthica
AAGCTGTTGAAATCTGTGCTCGACTTCGACCAGCTCGCACAAGGGGTTGGGAGAAGTCGACTCGAAAAACTTGGTTCAACAACTGTGAAGCTGTTGAAATCTGTGCTCGACCTCGACCAGCTCGCACAAGGAGTTGGGAGAAGTCGACTCGAAAAACATGGTTCAACAGCTGTGAAGCTGTTGAAATCTGTGCTCGACTTCGACCAGCTCACACAAGGGGTTGGGGGAAGTCGACTCGAAAAACTTGGTTCAACAACTGTGAAGCTATTGAAATCTGTGCTCGACTTCGACCAGCTCGCACAAGGGGTTGGGAGAAGTCGACTCGAAAAACTTGGTTCAACAACTGTGAAGCTGTTGAAATCTGTGCTTGACCTCGACCAGCTCGCACAAGGGGTTGGGAGAAGTCGACTCGAAAAAATTGGTTCAACAGCTGTGAAGCTGTTGAAATCTGTGCTCGACTTCGACCAGCTCGCACGAGGGGTTGGGAGAAGATGCGACAACAAATAAAGTTGACCTTAATTGTTGCAAACAACTATAGCACTTTAATAACTCAAGAAAGCAGAAAAACGCGATGAACAAGGCAAATAAAAAAAAAAAGGAAAATGATCGATAATATTCATAAGCCCATTACAAGTAGAGTCGTCCCGACCTTTACAAGCTTGAAAATAGGTCTAGGACGATGAGTAAAAAAAAAAAAAACAACAACAAAGCAACAAACAACCACAAAACAAAGCAAAATTATCATAACGGGCACAATCCCAAGATAGAACAAGTAAATTTAAGATTCAGCGTCCGACTTGTCAGCAGCATCACCACCGTCGTCGACGATCGTGGCGGTTTTCTCAGCGTCGGCCCCCTAGCTCTTCACCATCTCGTCGACAAGCGGCTCTGTGCCCTGCCCGACCTCCCTCTCATTTCCCAGATGATCAGCCCCGCTCGGTTGGACCAGATGGGTCGGGCCAGTCAAGGGGGTAGGAGGAACCTCGAGTTGAGAACTCAGCCCGGCCTCAAAAATAGCACGAGCCTCGAGGCCCGACCACCACTGGTGGTCACCAAGAAGGGAGTCATCGTCTGCATAGCCCACGGGGTCAGGGAGGGACTTTTTCAATGCAGCTTTGTCGACCTTTCCAGCCAGCTCAGTATTCGCCACCGCGGACTTCCAAGCCGAGAAGGCGAAGTCAAAGTACTCGATAGCGGTAGGGACCAGCTCATCGAGGAAGTCGTTGGATTTACAGAAGGCCTTGACGACCTCCTTACGATAGGTCTCCATGAAGATGGAGCCCATCGGAGACTTTAAAAACGACCTCCTTCCCTCCTCGACGTCGGCCTCCCTCTCGGCCAAGGTTTCTTCACGAGCCTTCTCAAGATCGGCTCTGAGCTTCTCGTTGGCGTGGCGAGCTACGGCCTTGTCGGCCTTCAGCTTGTCAACAAGGGCCCTTGCGGCCTCCAGATCCTCTTTCAGCTCCTCGATTTCTTTGCGCTGAGCCGCACATTTGTCCTCGAGGGACTTAGTAGAAACAGCAGGAGCCCTGCTGCACTCCTCGAGGCAGGGGAGCGCTGCCGCCAGAAACTGCGAGAACACGATTCAAAGATGGATAAGACGAGTCGAAAATATACATAATCAAAGGACCAGTAAAGGGAAAGAGAGATACCCGAGCGAGCATATGAGTAGCATAGCAAGAGCGTTCATAGAGATTCCCCTCGACACGTTTCTTGTCGGCCTCAGGAATGGTAGAGTTGAGATACTTGGCCACGTGATACGGCTCTGGATGGTTCCAAAGCCGAGAGGGCATCTTAACCGTCATGTCCTTGACGGTAATGGGAGCCGTAGTCTTCTCGACCACTTTCTCTTTTCCCTTGTCGACCTTGCGACATTTGAGGTCGTCAGGGATCAGAGTGAGGGTCCGATCATCTTGAGGTCTCTTGTGGGACCCCGAGCCCAACTGTTTGTGTCGAATCGAGACACCAGGAGCCTCGACCCGGGACTTTCGTGCAGCAACCATCTCGAGAGCCGCCGCAGCAGCTTTTGACCCCGACCCGCCGGGAGGAGGAGGAGCAGAGCCGGCAGCCGGTTGATCGGCCAATTGTTTCTTCCTAAGCTCGAAACGCTTAAGTGCTTGAACTGAAAAAAGAGAAGCATGCGACAGTTGGTGAAATATGAAACCAATCCCCGACAAAAGATAAACAAACAGTCAAACCATTAATAACTTATGGGGATCATCGAGGCGAGGAAGATCCTCGTGAATAACAATTCTAGCATGATTGACTAGTTCACGGTCCCTTATTATTCAACGAGCACTGTAAGTGTGCTTATTAAGCTCCTCTAAGAGCCTTTCAAAGTCCGCGGACCGAGGTCGCTTCTTTTGTTTCACTTTGATGGCTATCCAGTTATTTACATATGGATAGGCACCAGCAGGAGGACGAATAAACACAAACTTCGACTTCCACTCGGTGATATTCGAAGAAAGGTCATCGAGAAATGAGACGCCAGATCGGCGGACCAGATAGTGAGCACCTTTCTGAAGTCGATAACTATAGCAATAGAAGAAAAGTTCGGGCGAAAAAAAGTGAACTACTATGCGAGAGACGACTATAAAAGCTATCATAATGCAAAGGGCATTGGGAGAAAATTGATTTATTGGGATACTATACAAGTTACTTATCGACAGGAGTTCGTCTTGAATAGGAAAACGAAGACCGAAAACAATCTGGTCGATGAAAAAAGTATGGCAACCCTGTGGAGGGCGGGCAAAGTCGTTATCAGGGCCTGGAGCAACCAACTCCCAATCGGAGGGAAGCCCACTGAACTGCCTGAAGCCCTCGATTTGAGCTGCAGAGGCATAAGAGAAGGGATTTAGAACGGCCAGTTGGGCCAAAGGACAAGCTATCGATACAACCTCTCGAGGGTCGACGAGAGGAGTAGTTATTGATATAGGTACAGGACTTGTTGTATACACAGGAAAATCTAACAACCTAAGGGAAATACCTCGAGGAAACAGGTCGAGGCGAGGGGAACCCACTCGAGGACTCTTTGAAATCTCCACCAGGCCACCCTCCAGAAGCGCTTGATCGTACTCTTCCCAGTCGACTTTTGGGGTAGAGGCGTGAGAGGAGGAAGAATGGGGGGAGATGTTAGTCATCTTATAGCCAATTATCTCGACTGAATCGGATTGGTCAAGGCCTCTATCAATAAATTCATCAAGTGTATAGGGGGAAGAGTTAGAGTGGGAAGCTAGAAAACATCAAAGTCGAAAGATCAGTCCACGAAATAAAATCAAACAAGATAAAGTCGGCTCGTAAACAATCGACTAAGGGAAAAAAGCAAGGACGCAATACGACGTGGCCCGATGAAAGTAGGTGATCAGGTCGACATAAGGCGACATGAAGAGAAGGGGCAAACTAATAAGGGCCGACATGATAAGGAAATCGACAAGAGGTCGAGCGCTAAAGATCGACTACCAACAAAGAAAAAAAGACAGTAAATCAAAATGGGGCGTGCGCCTAAGGGATCTAGCATGAAATTTGCAATAAAAAGAAGAGAAACTTGAAGATCATAAAGAACTCATCCAGATAATAAGAACAAAAGCAAACAAAATCGAAAACCCAGAAACACAACAAAAAAGAGGTGAATTGATGGAGAATAGATCAAGCACTTACCCATTTTACTCATGATTGGCCTGAGGAATCGACTTGAACACCAGAGTTGGTGGAAATTGCTGGAAAAACGGGGTCGCCGGAGTTGCAGAGGAAACTTGGAGATGGAGAGATTCAGAGAGTGAAAAGTGTTTGAGGGAGAGGATCAACTATACTTATATATGACAGGAACGAACGGTGACCGTTAGATCAACAAGGAAGTCAACGGCTCAGATGAAGCGCAAAATACGAAGAGTCGGCGGTTGAAAGGACGCACGTCACTTCAAGAGCCTTCGAAATTTGAAATTCAAAAAAGTTGTCAGACTTATCTGGAAGAAAATCATGAAAGGCAAAGAAGTACCCTGTTCAAATAGCGGGGCATATCACGAATACGAGACGAGGCACAAATGCCATAATAGAGACATACCAGGCCATTCAAGTCGACCGAAGGCGACTCTCAACCGTTAAACTTACACTTAAGCAGTCGACTGCTTAGAGTAATTTATGGGGGGGACTAGATGATATAGCCCTATAAAGATATACCGATCTAAAGGCTCTCTCTTCGATTTGAAGGTTATCAGCTCCTCCCGCGCATCGACTCGGGACGAGAAGATGCTTAAGTCGACTTCGTTCAAAGTCGACCCGACCGTAAAGCAGAGTATCGGAAAAGTAGACCTTGTATAGGTCGACTTATAACGGTCGACTTGAGTCAGTCGGCCTTCCTAGAAGTCGACATATATTCGAGAACCTACGGGGACATGACCCCTGAACAGTAGGAACATGAGTGGTTAAAGGGGTACTCGAGGTCGACGTCCCATATCTCGAAACATAAAGCATGCAGTCGACTCCGTACACTTGGCGTATTCATTAGAACCCCTTGTCCACCTATGGATAAGAAGGAATCTGGGGGATGACTCAGCAAGGAGGGGAGATGAATTGATCGGGGCAATTTGGACTTTCCAAGACCACCGACTTGGGGCATTTTGGGCATCTCAGGTAAGTTGTCCCTCCTATATAAAGGAGAAGAGGTAGCCCTAAAACCCTAACTCCCATTCATTCCTTACTCTCCTCCATTATTGCTGCTGCTCTCTAAGAGCAGCCTTCTATATCTTCTTCACATACTAACTTGAGCGTCGGAGGCTCTACGCCGGAAACACCTCCGGCGTTGAGTTTCTTGCAGGTGTTCTCGCGGTTCAGCAGCAGTTTGAAGGCCATCGAGTCGGATCTGAGCCTATCCTCACCGGTTCGTTCCAGATCTGAGCCCATTCTCATCAGTTCGCTCCAGATCTGGGAAGAGACCCATCAGGTGGGTAGACTGTAATGCCCCGTTCGTTGGCGAATTAATTGGGATTATTTATTTAATTCTTTTATTAATTACTGCTATTATTATTTACCTTGCTATTATTATTATTATTGCTATTATTTAAATGCCAATTGTTATTATTTGTCTAAATGCTTAATATTATTAAATAAATATTATTGTGTGAATTATATAAATATATATTAATTATTTTGTGTGCAATATATGTGTATATATATATTTTCATGTGCTGTCTCATTTTATTTATCTTCGAGCCAAAGCAGGCATCGTATATTATCGTGCTATAACCGAGCCTTGCATATTATCGTAAGCATAGAACCAAGAAGTCCCGGCCTGTGCCTTGTACCCGTGCGCCCGCCGAGAGAACCCGACCTGCCTCTCTCTCATATGAAGTTACTTGGATAGCAAGATTGGCAAGGGAAACACTAAGCTTACATATATATACATATATATATATATATATATATATACAAGAGAAACCCTAAGCTATATGAAGTTACTTGGATAGCAAGATTGGCAAGGGAAACCTGACCCGCACTCTCCTTCCTCCCTGCCACGCGAGTTCCGGCGTAGCGATCAGGCTCCCCAAAAAGCCGAACACCACCGCGATCGTCGTGCTCCCAGCAAGCAGCCCTTCTTTCCGACCGCGAGTTTCTAGCGGGCAGCAGGAGATTATGGCCACCCGATTGCTGTCCCTTTCACACCGAGTAGGTCCCCGTTCCCGTGCGCAAGGCCCGACATGTTCATACACCACCCCCCTGCTGCTCCTCCGCGCGTGACCCTGGTTTTGTTTTTCCCATCGTCTCCTTCACAAGTTGCAGCCCCGTTGCTCCTGTCCGCTGTTCGAGCTTTCTGGCGAACCGTTCCCATTGTTCGTGCTTTTGTCGTGCGTTTCCCTTGCTTACCATCGTTGTCAGGTCCGTTTATTGCTGCCCGACCCTCGTTGATCACTCGCACCACCCTCAAGCGAGCCGAAGCTTAGCCGTCGAGCCCCGTCGCCGCACTCGTGAAGTCCGTTCAGTCCCGTTTCGATCCCATTCGCTCGAGTTTGTCTCGAGAACGGTACTCAGAATGAACCCCTTCGATTTTCATTTGTTGTGATATATTAAGTGCTTATTGTTGAATATGACGAATTTGGATATATAGATGTGATTTATTGATGAATACGCATGAATTATGTATCATTGTGTTGCCGTTGCTTCGGTTTATTGTGGGACCTCAAGTGAACCTGTATTTTTCGTGGAATTCCTAGAGTTCTAAGTAATTGGAGTCGTCCTTGAGCTGTTAGTTCAAGTTTGGAGTCGTTTCAATGTATATATTGCGAGTTACGATTTTTATAAACCGAACTAGCTACTGAATCATATTTAATTCGCTAAAAATCGTGTGCTTGTCCGAATGCCTTTAAATTTTATATGTGATGTCCTGTGATGGTTCTGTAAATTCGTGTAAAATTTTCAGGTCAAGACTCCATCTGTAGCTATTTTTATTAATTATTTTGATTTCTGGGCCGAATCGTGTAAATTGCATATAAAATCGAGTTGTGCTCCAAAATGGCTGAATTTTGAATATGTTGTCCCTCTGTCATATTTGAATATTTTGTAAATATTTCATAATTTTTGGAATTTGTTTGATGGGATAATTGTTTATTTTGCATTCTGGGCAGAAACTTTTTTTAATTTTTACTTGCAGTAAATTGCTGAATTTTGGTGAGCATACTCCTGTTATGTTGTGTAATGTAGCATAAAAATTTCAATATTTATTATTATTATTCTTTTTTTTTAAATCCCAGTGTGGGATGGGGGGTTCAGGCTACACCCCCGACCTGTGAATATAATGGCCCAGAGAGGGCTAAAAAGTCAAGGGTCTACATCAAAGTCGAAAAGTACAAAGAACATCATCAAAACAGAAAACCACAATGATAAAAAAATATCCGATCTGAATGTAAAGTCTAGTCCTCATGAGAGGTCGTCCTGGTCGAGGTGTCCTAGCATGAAGTCCAAAAAGACAAGTCTAGTTAGGGTCAGGTGGTGGCGGTTGTCCGAATCTGAAGGGTGGATACTGTAGCTGGTCCATCCGAATGAGGGTCTAAAGGCGGAGGGGAATGTCCTCTGGGTGAAGGATGCATCTCTGAGGTATAGAAGCCCCCGTGCTAGCAAGGAAATCAGCGGGGCAGTTCTCCTCTCGGAATATGTGTGAGATCTGGTAATGGATCAAGCGAAGGGTGTCTCTGATGCGCATAAGGGGGTGCTGTATCTGCCATGAGCCCTGATGGCCAGATGTCAAGAGTGTGATGACAGCTGCAACATCCATCTCTATCCACATATGGGAGGAGATTGAGGCGGCAATCTCAAGACCAATCTGGAGCGCCTGAATCTCCGCATCATAACTTGAGGAGGCCCGAAGTGGTCCATGAAAGGCAGAGATGAATGCCCCTCCATGATCCCTAATCAGGCCCCCTCCTCCAGCAGCTCCGGTATGTCTGTCAAATGCACCGTCAGTGTTTAGCTTAACCCAAGGAGGCTTGGGTTTCAGCCAAATGACGGTCTTGGGTCGTGGGTGCTGGACAGATAAAGGGGGAGGTGGTCTCCAGCAATGGGGCGGTGTGCAACCTGTCCAGTCTTTCGTTGTGAGTCTGCCCAGGGTGGTGAGGAGAGAGAGGTGTCTGTCAACCTGCAAAATAATGTGTGCACAAGAAAAAATAATATCCCTATGCTTCGCATTATTCCTTTCTGTCCAGGTGGCCCATAGGATCAGACAAGGAATAAGGAAGCCCACGTGTCTACTGTGTGTGCGGTGTGAGAAAAAACTCAGGAGCTCAAAAAAACTGTCTGTAGTGGTTAGGGGTATATGAGTATATCTGGCATAGTGCTCCCACACTCTTCTCACAATATCACTCTCAAGGAAAAGATAGGTGAAAGTCTCAATCTCAAAGGTACCGGTCTCAGTACAACAATGGCAACGTGAGGGGAAAGCAAACCCCCTCGCCTGCATCACAGTGTCAATGCGAATGCGCCGTAATAGGAGGCGCCATAAAAAGACCGAAATGGTCGGGGTGAGAAGGTCGGTCCAGATAGCCCCGAAGAGTAGGTTAGGCCGGTTGCCCAGCCTCACATCTCCCCAGGCCGAGGACGTAGAGAATGCACCCGCAGATATAAGTCTCCACCTCATGCCATCCAAACCTCCCTCCAGAATGGGAATCTGTCGGATCTGGTCAACCTCTAGACTACTAAAACCCCCACCCTCACCTAGAATATCCTCCATCTTGTCTCTATCCCAAAAACCCCCCGTCCAAAGGTCATTCACCTCCATGAAAGGCAGGTGAGTGACCGGCCTAGTGCTCGAAAGGGAGGTCTCACTGAACAACCACTCATCCCAGAAACTGACCTCTCCAGAACCCAAGGTCCAAAAAATGTGCTTCTGAGCACGCCTGCCAACAATGGTAAGACGTCTCCACTGTCGACTATCTCTAACAGTGGCAGTCACCCTGCAAGGATAGGCAGCTCCACCAGGGCAATATTTCCTAAGGAGGTATTGGGCCCAAAGGGGCTTGCCCTCCCTGAAGCGCCACCACATCCTGTAGGAAAACGCAGTGACAACATCAGAGAAACGCCGAATCCCCAGTCCATCCTCAGAGAGGGGACAACATATAGAGCCCCACTTCACCCAGTGAGTCTGCCGCCTTCCCCTCGAGCCCTCGCCATGGCTCCAAAAATAACGGGCTAAGATCTGGTCTAACTCGTGGATCGTGGACTGATAGGGATCAAGAACCACGAGAAGGTGACGAGGGAGGGCACGAAGAGTGCTCTTGATCAGAGCAAGTCGGCCTCCGAAGGATAGATGTCTATGCGACCATCCCGAAATCTGGTGAATCATCCTCTGGCAAACGTCGATGAAAAGCTCATGGGAGAGATGGCCCTTGTACAGGGGGACTCCAAGGTAAGGGATGGGTAAGTCTCCACGAGCAAATCCAGTGCGCTCGTGGATCCGATGAGCCCACTGATCTATAATGTGGTGGTCCATGATAAAGGTGCTCTTGCTAGCACTGACTAGTTGGCCTGAGGTCTCACTGTAGTGGTCCAGAAGACTCATGAGCTCGACTAGACCATTATCATTCGCACGAGTGAAAATGATAATGTCATCCGCATAAGAGAAGTGAGAAATGGAAGGCCCACAGCCACGCGTGCTGTAGGTCATCCTCGAAAAATCGCGAATGAAACCGTCAGGGCAGCAAGAGAGATAGTCGGCCACCAAAACAAAAAGGGAGGGAGATAGGGGGTCCCCCTGACGGAGACCCCGGGTAGAAGGGAAAAAGGTCGTGGGACTACCATTAATCAGAACGGAGAACGTGCAGTGCTCCACACACGCCTCAACAAAACTAATCCAACAGTTAGGGAATCCCATCTGATACAGTACCTCCCTGAGAAGCGACCACTCGACCCTATCATATGCCTTGGCCATGTCCAACTTCAGCACAAGGTTTGGGGTTCGTGTTCGATTCGCATGTGAGATATCGTGTATCATCTCCTGGGCCAATAGGATATTATCACTAATGACTCGATCCTTGATGAATCCACTCTGGTTCTGAGAGACAAGATGGGGGAGGATAGGGGCGAGGCGCCCGTTAAGGATTCTAGAGATGATCTTGTTAGTCACATTGCATAAGCTGATAGGTCTATAATTGGACCAAGAGCTAGGTACCGGTTTCTTCGGGATCAAAATTATGGAGGTTGCTGTGAAGGATTCCGGCATCTGGTGGCCAGAGAAGAAATCCCTCACAGCTTTCTCTACGTCAGTTCCCACAAACTCCCAGCATGACTGGAAGAAGAGTGACGAAAAGCCATCCATTCTTGAGACGCTGTTGGGATCAATCCCAAACACTGCCTCTCTGACTTCCTCCTTACTCGGGAGGTCACAGAGGCCGACGAGGTCGACCGACTGCGGGATGGTCGTAAAAACGGTAGGGTCGGGGTGCGTAAGCAAGTCCCGCTGAGAGGAAAAGAGAGAGTGGAAGTAACGCCTAGCCGACTCCCGTATCTGGGACTCCTGGGTCACGGATGACCCATTATCCTCGATACTATGAATATACGACTTGATTTGCTTCTGCCTCACGAATCCCTGGAAGAACTTGGTATTACGTTCCCCTTCTGCCACCTAGTGCACAGCAGCCTTCTGCTTCCAGAAATCTTCCTCCATGAGGAGGCGTAACTGGTACTTAGCATGACAGCGGCGCATATCGGACCTATTCTCTGGTGAAGATCCGTTCAGCCTCCGCATACGCAGTCTGAGCTGAAGTAAGGTGCTGAGTAATGTCACCAAAAGTCGTCCAGTTCCACTGCTTCAAGACGCGGCGGAGTCTCCTGGGCTTCTCCTCCAGGTTCCGCATCCCATAGAGGTACGTAGCCTGCTGCCAGGAAGCTCTAACAATATTGTAGTAAGAATGGTGGCGGACTCACATGTTCTGGAAGCGAAAGGACGCCCGTCGAGGGGAAATAGAGAACCGACACCAAATCAAAAGGGGGGCATGGTCGGATCTAATTTGAGGGAGGTTTATTACAACCGTGGTCGCAAACACCCTCGTCCACGCCTCTGAGTATAGAGCGCGGTCGAGTCTCTCCTTGACTCCGGCCCTCTCCCACATAAATGGGGCCCCTTCGTAACCAGTGTCGATTAGCTCACAGTCCCATACAGCGTGCGAAAAATCTAAGATCTCTGCATAGCGATCTGATACTCACCCAATGTGTTCATCGGGATGCCAAAATATGTTGAAATCACCGCTAACCATCCACTGTAATCCCTCCATATTCTCAGCTATCTCACGCATGGTTTCCCAGAGGTCATAGCGACCAACCCTCGCACAGCTGGCATAAACCAAGGTGTGGAAGATCGGCTCCGGAAGGTGGGCGGCGGTGAGCTTCACGTGCAAGACCTGATCAGTATCTCGAAGGATCTGACAAGTAAAATCACGCGAATGGAAAAACCAAATTTTGTTAGAGGTGTTGCCCACTCCGGCATGAAAGCCAAGGCGTCGCGAGTATACGTCAAAAAAAGGGTCACGAGTCATAGGCTCTAAGAAAGGCGCAAAGTCAAGGTTATGCTCACGAATGAGAGATCTAACGTGAGCAAGGGTGGTCCTATTAGCCAGACCACGAGCATTCCATGTTAGCGATGTGACTGACATATCAAAAGTCAGTGGATCCGGTTCTAACTGGAGCTGTCCGTGGTTAAGCTGTATTTGTATGCCTGGTAGAGACAAAACTCGGCTAGCCGAGAGCTGCGCAGTCCTAGATCTAGTCTGAGGTCTCCAGCGATCTGGGTTCTCCTGGGCAGGGCCCTCTCGCATAGGAGGAGACTCTGGAGAGAGGAGGACGAGCTGTAGGGGCTCCAGGCCATCTGTGCTCTGTGCCTGGTCCTGTGTGAAAGGCGGTCCAGACTCAATAATGGGAATGTGGGGGAGATAGAGGAGGTGGAAGGCAAGGTCAGAAAGGGTTGAGCTGGTGGGGATGGGAAAGGTACAGTCTCAGATGATGAAATAAGGAGGAGGGGGGTTCTAGAGTCTGAATGGGAACTGAGGGGGAAGGAGGAGCCTCAATACACAATGGGATGGTAGAGGACTCTATCTCATCAGCTAATAGGTCGTCATCATCAAAAGGGGAGCTGGTCGAAGCTCCTAAATGGTCAGAGGAGGTGTGAATCTCCTCCTCCGAGTCTGTGTCAAGCACATAAAATCGAGAGTGGGTAGCCATGGGTGCTGGCTGGAGGGACTGGTGAGGGAAAAGGCCTGTAGCTTTAGCCTTAGGCCCATCCAGGTTAACCTCTTTGGGCTGGGTGACCTCAGATGTGACCTTGCCCTTGCCCTTTTGTCCCTTAAGATCGGGACCATGGGCAAGGGCCTTACCCTTCTCCTTAGGGCTCCCTAGGGCGAAAGAAGGTCCCTGCCTCGCTACGCGACAAAGGAGGGGGGGGGGGGGCAAAGAAGGTTGGGGTTTGTTGCCCCTGGTATAACATTCTGCAGCCCCATATCCTACATGACTGCATAGGGTGCAGAATGGGGGAACTCTCTCGTAGACCACTTTCTGGATAGTGGTCTTGCCCGCTTGATCGAGCTCAATCTCCTTGATGAGCTCGTCTCTACGATAAATCTCCACGCACACCTGTGCAACAGATAGTCTCGAGCAGTTCGACGTAGCTGCGTCAGTCTCAATGGGGTTGCCAATGCAACTGGCAATAGAGAAAAGGGCAGCAGGGTCGAAAAGATAAGGTAGGAGGCCCGGTAGGCTGTACCACACCAGGACGATGAGAGATCACTCAACAAAAGAGAAATCAGGGGTGTATTTGAACACCCGAACAGAGCATCCAAAAATATTGAGATACATCTTAATCCTAACCGAATTGTAGTCCTCTTTCAACTCAAAAAAGAGTAAATAATGATTATAGTTAAGGAAATTATGAGACACTCCACCCTTGAACCCCATTTGTCCAGACCAACAGATAATTCCCGGAGGGAAGGGACAGGGAAGAAATACTTCAAGATAAGTGCATTATCAAACGACCCAGCTAGGGAAATAACAGTGGGCTCAGGGAAACTTACCTTGAACCTGCCCTCCTCAGAGCGAGTGACGGTTCCACTCTGTTTGTTCCGAAAGGACTCCAACATCAGTCTCTAATGGCTCGGTTTGGCTGTGGATGTGCCAGAAACCGCATCTCGAAAAGGAGCGTGCCCCGGTTGGCCGAGGGCCTTGGTTCGCTGGTTGGGGAGGGGGAATGGTCGAGCTCGGCTCTCAGCCTGAGCTTCTCCTTGGCGGTCGTTCGCTATGTTCCATTTCCGGCGGATAGGTGGTTGTCTTGGGGGGAACACGACCTAGAATCTCCGTCGATCGCGAGGTGGTTGCAACATTATCGGTGTTGGTCGAGGAGAGATGACCTAGCTCAGCCGTAGATATGGCATGGTCGGGCTGGCAAGGGTCTGACAGGTGGCATTTGACGTGCTTGTAAAGGGACTCGTAATAGATGAAGTCATCGGATGCGAAACTATGCTTGCCTGAGGGTAGCCGGCGCCGGCGTCAGGACCGGGGTAGGGGTCGCCGGCCGCCAGTAAGGGGGCTGAGACGGTGGGCACCGGTAATTGGTACAAAGGTGAATGATGCTGGGAAGTCTGTTGCAGAGGGGGTCGAGATGTGTGGTTTTTGGGCCTGTTGAAGGAAGGTGGGCCTTGTGGAGCGGGTCTGGTCATGGGTTTATGGTGTGTTGGAGAATTGGGTAGGGATGAAAAATGGGCTGATGAGGGAGACGGCCCACAAAGATGAATGTCAGATTCTGAATTCGGCCTTGGGAATGGCCCAATATGTCTATCCACAAGAGATTGAGATGAGAGAAGCACAAGTGGCAACAGGTCAAGGCTCGAGTTGAGGGTTTCTGTCGCCGCAACGGAATTTGTGTCTGACGGAGAAGGAAGAGGTCTCGCCGGAAATGAACCAAACTGGACCGACCAAGATGCGGTAGTCTGACCGACTGAGCCTCCGGTGTTGGAAATTAGTGCGGATCCTGCCTGGTGCGAGACATCACAAATGGAGACGCCGCTACAGTCAATATATCCGTAGAGGTTTGGGAGACGTTGAGATAGGAGCCACCAACGGTCGGCGGACCTCCTTCTGGTCGAGGGTGATGCCTCAGATCAGACGAGATAAGAGTAGATCTGAGAACCTGTTTTAGTCTGCTGGACCATGAGATGATTTTATCATGGAATTCGCTGGAGGACGAGAAGCGAGAGCCGGACGGGGACAACGAGAAAGTCGGGGTCTTTGAGCTCATGAAGGTCGTCATGAAGTATTGGGGGTGAAAGAGGGGTCAAATGGCGGGTAAGGGTAGCGGATTCGTCCCTTCTGGAGTCGGGCGGCGCGCCGCAAGTGGCGACGGAAGCCGGTAGGCCTAGCTGGAAGTGATGGTCGGGCAAGTGATGGAGATGGTGTTGGTGTTATATACTTAAGCTTTGCTTTAGTGGATATTACACTTGTTATTCCTTGATGAATGAGAATTATGTTTGGTTAAATAAGTTCCACGTTCTGTTGTTTNNNNCGAATTGATAGTGTTTTAGGTGTAATTGCCACCTAATCAATCTACCTTGTTTATAATCTCCTTTAAATTCATTTCTAATAAAATAACTGAAATTTTTATTATCAGTTCTTATTAATAACTTATTAGAGATAAGATATATTTTGAATTTTTGAATGCCACGTAAGACTACTAGCCATTCCTTTTCATTACTATGATAATTCTTTTCAGCGTCTTTAAAAGTTCCTGAAGTATATCTACACAATTTTTCTTCAGTAGAGTCTACTGATTTTGCTTTTAAGACTGCACTCCAGTAAGAGTCGGAGGTATCTGTTTCTAAAATCATTTTATCATTTTCTTGAGGATGATATAACGTGGGTAGAATTTTGAGTTTTTTCTTTATTTTTTCTACGTATGTTGTATCACTTGGTGACCAAGTAAAAATGACATCCTTTTTCAATTTTGCTTGTAAAGGCTTACGTATTGCTGCCAAATTGGCTATGTAGCCTTCTACATACTTTAAGATTCCAAGAAATCTTTGTAGTTGCTTTTTATTTCCTATTTTCTGAGGGAAATTCAAAAATTTTTGTCATGATATGTGGTTGCATAGTTAGACTTCTATTTTCAATTTCAAGTCCTAAGAAGTTAATCTTAGTTTGAGCAATTTTCGCATTTTTCTCAGAGAGAATTATTCCATATTTAAGACATTGTTCTAGTACTTGTATAACATGCTTATAATGTTCTTGTTCGGTTTTGCTGAAGACAATTATATCATCATCATATACCGTGCAAATTTTACTAAATTCTTTGCTCGGGTCTTTTAAACATAGAGCATTGTCAATTCTCCTTTGGAATAATCCAGGAGCTTGTTTTAACCCAAAAGGAACAACATTCCATTCAAACTGTCCATTTGGACAACTAAATGTTGTTAACTTTCTGCTTTCTTCTTTCAGAGGGACTTGCCAGAATCCACTCTTATAGTCGAACGTACTAAACCATTTCATATTTTTAATTAAATGAAATAATTCTTCTTTCTTAGGTAAAAAATACCCATCCATTTATGTATTATCATTTAATTTTTTATAGTTAATGACCATACGTCTTTTTTGTCTTCGTTTTTCAGCTTCATTTTCTACTAGAAAAGCTGGACTACTATGTGGAGATTAACTAGGCCGAATTAAATTCATTTTTATTAATTCTTCCATCTGTATGTTAAAATCTTCTCTATCTCGAGGAGTATAGCACATTGGTTCAACTCTTATAACCTTTAAAGGGTCAATTAATTTTATTTCAGCATGTAAAGCTGGGTTTTTTATGCTTTTATTAAGCATTTTATCTAACGGATTTTCACTAGTTATTTTATTTAATGCTTTTTGACAGTCTTCTAAAGACAACATATAAAGCATTTGATGTTTATATATTAAGGTATCCATTATTCTTTTACATTGCATGGTTCGAATAAAAACTCTATCTGGATTTTTAATTTCATTTGTTATTACAATGTTTTTCTTTTTTATTTTAGTAACCTCACCACGTTTTCGTAGTTTGGAGTTATTTTTCATAAATTCTTTAGATGCAAAGCTATAAGCTTTCTGCACTATTGTTATATAAACTGGTACTTCATTTAAATATAACAGTATATAATTTAATTCCTGGACAAATGGTCTGTATAATTTTAAGAAGTTATTACCTATTAAAAGGTCTACTCTCGTATCTTGTTGGTATGTAGTAGGAACTATAAATTTTTCTCCTGCTATTAAATATGTGACATTATAAGCCACTTTTTCTAAAGATATTAATTGTTTATTTGCAACTCGTGCAGTTATATTTTGTTTAGCATCTTCCAATTTTTCAATGGGTAATACAAAAGGATGTGCAGCACAAATGCTTGCACCTGTATCTATATATCCATGAAGATGATATAGTTTATACCCAGTGAATTTAAAACCCACCTTGATATAGGTACTATTAGGGTTAGTTATATTTAACAATTGTTCAATTCTTCAGAACTATCATCAGTGCAACTTTCCCATTCAGAGTTTGGTTTGGAATAGAATTGTTTATATTCTATTTCAAATTTTAATTCATATCCTGAATCATTAGACTCATTTTCAGATTCAATTGGTTCAAAGTTGAATTTTTGCATTGCATAAAGCATTTTAACTTTATCCTTACTTTCTTTTCTTTTAGGACATTCATTTGCATAATGACCTTCTGCTTGACATAACCAACATTTACAGTTAGTTTTTCCCTTTGGGCAATATTTTTCTTTTCTTTCAGTTCTTCTTCTATATCTGGGTCTGTTCATTTTATGATCCTCTTTTATGTATTTCCTATATTTAGGAATATACCTTTTATACTTTTTAAACTTCTGGTATTTTAATTTCCTAGAATGCCTCTTTTTTAGTTCTACATCCCCATTTATTAGGTATTTCTAATAATTGAGGATCACAACATGGTATGTTTTGATAGTATACAAGAGTCCCTCTTAATTGAGTATCTTTTACATCTATCTTCTATGGTTTCTTTAAGAAGATTTACTCTTCCTGCAAAACTTTCTTTAATATAATCAGGTTTGTTAGACCATTTTTTGTTCATTTCAAAAGCCCACAATGGTGGCAGCTTATTGAAGTATTTTTCAGCATATGCTCGTCTATCTTTTTGTTTTAACAAGTAATACCATTTTTCATATTCACATGCAAAATTTTTCCAATAACAAATATCACATATTTGAATATTTTCAAGTATGAACTTTGCTTTTTTCTATCTTTCTTCCAACACTGCGTTTGTGTTATCTAATTCTCTGACTCCTACAAACTCATTAACTAGTAGTTTAGCCAAGGCATTTAGATACTCTATGTTATCTTCTGGTTTATTCCAAAGAGCATCAAGGCTTGGAACATATGGGTTTGAATCCCATCAGTTTCTAACATTTTCCTTCATATGAAGTTCTAAATATGTTTTTAATGTTCTTAGATCTTCAAATGCTTCTCTATTAGTTTGTATTACTACTAACATATAATTATACCAACCTTTAATTGTTTCAACTGGTTTTGTCAAACAATCTAGATTGAGTATGTTATCACTATGACTATTAGAATTATCTTTAGGAATAAAATCCTTCGGAATATAATTCTTTGTTATATTTTTCTTGTAAGGTTTTGCCTTACTTCGATTCATATTCATCATTCCTGGAATATTTATTTATGGGAATGTTTTTTCTTCATCAGATACTCCAAAGTACCTATCTGCATTTGGATTATAGAACTCATCATTTATGTATTCTTCAAGAGTCATAAACTCATGAGTGTCTTGATAATTGCTTGGTCCTGGAGGAATATCCTTAAGATCTTCTTCAGTTTTAACATTTATACGATCTTTTGGTTCTATATTTTCACTTTCTGAACTAGAATCGCTGTAATTTCCAACGAGTTCTTTTAAGGATAATATATTCTGATATTTGTCTAATAGAGACTGAATATCATTTTACTTTGAATAGAATCAGTGTCACTATTCATTTTCTCCTGGTAATCTTTTTCTTCCATTTTTAAACAGATTACTAAGATCCCATTCATTCGGTAGTCTATATGTTTGTATAGACTTCTTTTCTTTAATATTTCGTAAAACTCTTTCTATTTCTAATAATTTAGTGTCTTGGTTACTAGAACCAGTCTGTTGTATATTTTGCTCTATCCTTAGAACTGCTTCTTTTATTTCACTAACTATCGTTAGTATTTGTTGTACATTTCCTACTTAAGGATTTTTAGCCATTTAATCCTTATTCTTTTCCAATTTGATTTACAAATAAAATTGCTTTGTTTAAATTTTCCATTAATGGTGCAATTTGTGGAATTTTCTCATCTAACTTTATCAAGGTTTCTTCTAACCTATTTACGTTTATTTTGTTAATATTTTCAATAATTTTGTCGGCTTTTGCTGCAATATCAAGAATTTCTGATAGTAAAGTATCAAGAAATTCGATATTTCTACTTGTTTTTTCAAGTCTTTCAAGAATTAATTCTTGATTATTTCGTATTTTTTCAATATTTTACCAAAGAGGAGTATTATTTATTCTACTCATTTTCCAAATACTTGGAATTTAAGCATTTTTAGCTTATTTTTTGATTATTTTTTAGAGTTTTTTTTCTTTAAAAATAGGCTTTAAGGGTATAAATGTTTTTTTTTTCTTATTTTTATGGGTTTTTGAATTATGTTTTAAAGAGATTTTTGGTCAAAGGTTACTTACATAATTTTTGGTTTGTCGAAGGTCATTTGAACTCATTCCTCGAAAAAAAAAATGAGGGAGAAGGAAGAAGAAGAAAATGAGCGTTTGGTCTTAAGGGTATAATAGTAATTTGATATTTAAAATCATTACTTAATAAATTAAATGAGTGTTTGACTTAGAGGGTCATTTAACAAATAAGTTTGTAGGGGAGGTTATGTGGACGAATTCCCACATTGGGTCTGTTCGAAAGTATGGTGGTTTTCCTCCGGTGGATTTGAGAAAGCGCATATGCGATAATGCTCCCCTACCCACGGTGGGCACATGTTAATATGCACATCGCTTATGTGGCATGCACACATTGGTATGGGATATTAACATGTGTCCACCGTGTGTAGGGGAACATTTTCAAATGCAAATAATAGGCGGAGAATATAGCTGGTAGGTATGGGTGAGCAAAACCCAGCTGAAACTGAAAAACCGAGTCGAACTGTGCAATTTGGTAGGGTTCAGTTTAGTCTTTTTAACGAGTCATTTTCTTTTTCAACGTTGTGGTGCGGTTATAGTTTTTCATAAGTTCGGTTTTCAGTTTGGTTCTTTCGGTGCAGTTTTGTACAGAACTGCACCAAATTGAATAAAATGTATAAAAAAATCAAAACTCGAGCCGAACCGTGCATTGCGGTGCAGTTCGGTTCGATTATTTTATTGTAAAAAAATTGGTTCGACTTTTCCTAGGTTACGGTGCGGTTCGGGTATTTTTTTTTTTATTTGCTAGGTTACCGGTTCTTGCGGTTCGGTGCAGTTTTTCACTGAACCGCACTGCTGCTCACCCCTACTAGTAGGGGTGCACAAAATATGATTAATTGATCGAAATTGAATTTTTTGTTTCGATCGAAACTGAAACCAAATAGGTTTGGTTTTTGGTTTATATTTTCTTAATATTATACATATATGTTACAAAGGCCCGATATAATGAATTAATGATATCAATACCAAAGCCAAAGGCCACCTACGGCCCACCCACGACCCACCAGCAGGTCTAGTCTGCTACGAACACGAAGCAGCCCCAAATGCAATCTCCCTCTTCTCATCTTCATCTCAACATCTCCCATAGGCCATTAACCCATTCTTACTCTCTCAGTCGCAGACGCTAGAAACCTAAAACCCTACCTCCGCCCATCTGCCGCTCACGCTCCTACTACCGCTTGACCGCTTACGTACGCCACACAATCCATTCGGCTGCCGGCACTCGACGGCGACCTCGTCTTCTCAAATATCAAATGAGTTCGCCTCCGAAATTCCCTCGTACGGGCTGCACCTCAGGATCGTGGTTTTCAAGACTTTGAAGTTATCTTTCTTCTTTTAACTCGTGATTATATTGTTTCGATTGAACCAATTGAAGCTTGATATATATTGTTACGACCCGGGCTGCACTGCATCATTTTACGTTTTAGCCTCGTTTAGGCTCGTCCGAACTCGGAATTGAGTTTCGTTTTTTCCTTCGCGTAGCTAACGAACTCATCTATTAAATTATGCTTTCGAAACCAATTTTACCTGAAGAGAAAATTCTCCCCAAACTCCCGACCTCCACACCAAAGACGACAAAACACAAAAAAAAATCAGAAAAACAAACGAAAAACACTTAAAGACACAAAATGAACGAAAACACATAATATAATACGAAACGGAATGAAAATGAAAGAAATGACCTAAAACGGGGGAAAAAGAAAATCAAAACAACCGCAAAAAATACAACAAAAATGGGACAAACAATTATCACACATACATCACCCTTAAATTACTATTCATCAACACACATAATTATAACTACTTATTAATTTCTATAACAATATTTTTTGCTTTTAAATCACATCAACTTTAACCATTATATTTTGAATATTATTTAATTATAAACTCAAAATCATCCACTCACTCAATTTTATTCAAAATAACTCTCTCTAATCAACCAAATCCAAGCAAACCGATGAGATTCATATTCGAGTCACACCCTAAATGAGATGAGTTAAAAAAAAGTATTTTAAAACACGAGAAATAAATCTTAATATTAAATAAAATAACAAATAAAGCTTTTAAAGAGTATTTAAAACGGGTTATGCTATATAGCCAACCTCCATTACAACTTGGTTTACAACCAAGTGTAATGGAGGCATTAAAAAAGTATTTTTTATATTTTTTTAATGCCTCCATTACACTTGGTTGTAAACTAAGTTGTAATGGAGGTTGGCCAAGTAGCATAATTCATTTAAAACTTTCAATAAAATATATTTTTTTTAAACTTTTGAAGCAGTGTTATTCAACCCGGACCGGCCCGGCGGGTCGACCCGGGACCCGGTCGACCCGGAGCCAGAACCGGTCCGGGTGTGCTAATTAGACCGGATAACAAATGAACCGGTCAAACCCGGTCAAAACCCGGTTAACCCGGGCGACCCGGGGCATTGACCCGGCCGGGTCAACCCGGTTGACCCGGTCCCTACATATATTTTAATTTTTTTTATTTTTTTTTATTTTTTTAAAAATAAAACTATGTATATATATTTATATGGTAAATATTTATTATTAAAAAAATATTATTATCACTTTAATATACAAATTTTACATACAAAACATTTAATTTTGTTATTTTATGTATATTTATATGACAAAATACTATATATATATAATTTTAAAAATTTTAAAATTAATTATCCGGTTCAGCAATTGACCCGGTGACCCAGCGGTTGAACCGGTGACCCGGTGACCCGGAGACCTTCCCGGGTCAATCACCGGGCCGGGTTTAAAAACTATGTTTTGAAGTATAAATTTTATTTTATATTATTTTATTTTATTATTATTATTATTTTTTTCGCACATTTCGTGAAAAGACTCAAATCATTTATTTATTTAAAAAAAATAAAAAATAAGTGGACTAAAATAAAACAAAAAAAAAAAAATTATGGACAAAAATAAAACGGACGGATTGTCACAATCCGTGTTCTAACGAAACACGTATTTTGAAAATCCGTGTAAGTGTAATTTTACTACGAACACAGATCCCGAAAATCCGTGTTCCGTTAATTATGAACGGAACACGGATTACCAAAGTCCGTGTTCACTTAATCTCGTAATTAAGCTAATTAATTAAACAAAACACGAATTCTGAAAATACGTGTTTAGTTAAACACGAATTATGACAATACGTGTTACCTAAACACGGATTACTACAATCCGTGTTTAAGTATTTATTCATTTTTTTTTAAATATTTTTTATAGTATATAGTTTTTTTAATATATACTATATACATATATTTAATAATTGACTGAGATTGTTATATA
>CACSLK010012206.1:14175502-14191000 GCA_902706635.1 Striga hermonthica
TTTTTTTTCCGAGGATAATAAAACAGATATAACCCGAACTCAAATGATACAAAGTTCGAGTAGCCAACGGACTATAAATCAACCCGAACAACTAAGAAAAAGCTGCTCGGGCTAAATCAGGAAGAACATTACACAAGTAATGTCTCCTCACCGGCCATAATTGGCCTCACTCCAAACTAACTTATAAACAACAGGGTCACATACAAAATCAAAGTTTCAATTTTGGTCTCACTGTTAATTTATTTAGCTGATATCCTAGCTACTAGGGGTGCACAACATTTGGTCAACCGACCGAAACCGAAATTTCGGTTTGGACCGAAACCGAAACCGAATTTTTGATTTGGTTTTCGGTTTGTATTTTTAAATTTTCAGTTTTTGGTTCGGTTTGAATTTAAATGTTCGGTTAACAGAACTGAACCGAAAACCGATACTATAAGTCCATTTTTACTTTTTAGACCCAATTTATTAAAAAGTATTGAAAAAAAAAAAAGAAGCACAGGGCAGCCCAACCCAACCCTTTCATACATTAACAATTATTAGTACATAAGCCCTTAGCCGTACGTATTTTTTCTCCTCATCAGCTCATCATCTCCTCAACTTCTCCACCATCTCCACCATTATTTTTTTTTTTATTTTTTTTTTGTTAGTTCGCTGTGATTTGAAATTAGAACTGAGATTTGTTGAGATTGTAACTAAGGATTTTTTTTAACGGATAACCGATAATCGAATCGATCCAACCGATAGATTTTCGGTTAAAAACCGAACCGAACCATAAAGGTTCGGTTTTCGGTTTGAAGGTTGGGCAAACCAATATTTCGGTTAACCTACTAGCTACTTCGTTAGTTGTCGTTTAAAGAGAACTAGTACGTATCCCCGTGCGATGCACATGCTGCATTTATTTTGGTAAAATTATAATTGAAGGCTGCTAATCAATAAGTTATAATACATAGAATATTTGTTAGGTAGTCGTAAAATGTTCATAATGAAAAAGTCATACATCATTAAAAACCTCGTTTTTTCATGCAAAATTATTTTGCACTTGACAATCGTAGATTGAAAATTACCAAGATTGATCTCCACTTGGTGATTGCAATTGCATAAACACATTTTTCCTTCAATTTTTTTTGTTGATTTTTAGAATGTTACCACCATGAAGTAAAATTGTAGTGAAAATATGTAATATTGTGTATATACTAAATATATCATTTATCTGGTGAAGTTTAATTTTATATAGAATATAAGAAAAATTGTTACCTTAAAGTGTGGATTTTGAATATATTTTTTTTATTCAACCATTCTCATTTTTTATGCCAAATTCATTCCAATATTGAGAACAATTTTGTTTCTGTTATGCTTTAAAAGAGATTAGAAATTTTAATTGTATCTTTTGTAATACAATATTTACAAAAATAATTAGTAAAAAAACCAAAACCATATTTTATCATTAGTAGCTCAAAATTAACTAAATGAATCGGAGGACATGTAAATCACGGTTTTAATTGAAAAAAAAAGTTTTATAAATAAATTGATAAAAAAATAATTCGAAATGATAAAAAAAAGTGATAATATAAACAAAAAGATAGTTTATGTGAGTAGTGGAATAGTGAATCGAGTATTGTGACAATTTTAAAAAAACATGTTACCATGATTAAAATGAAATCTTTACAATATTTTTTACTTTTAGTTAAGTTGCATATATTGCATAACTATATGGGAAAAAAATAAAAAATTTAAATTTCAAATATGTGATTTATTTATATGTATATAATAAAGTATACGGTCCAAATGATTAAATTTTATTTAGCATTTATATTACTAATATTGATACCATTATTATTATAAAGTCATACTCTCATATATACGGCAAATTTGTATTATATTAAAATGAATTGATAAATATAAAATGGGATATAGATTGAATTAAAATGATTGAATCGTAGTTAAATTATTTGATTCCATAATTATACTGCTTTTACAAATATAATCCATAATATTTGATTCCATACTAATATTGCTTTTAAATAGAATTGATTTCAAACTGCCAGACTTAGTGTTTGATCAAATATTATAGAGTATATTTTTAAAACAATAAGTCTGATTGTTAAGGGAAGTTAAAACTGATTACAATTAATGCCTCAAGATTTGTTTCAAGGAATTGTGTAAAATTACAATAATTAGTCGTAATTAATGCATAATGAAAAGAAATGCTTACTATATTTGATTTAAGTCTATTCTTATTTTATATACTAGTGCAGAGCCCGTGCGATGCACGGGGTGCACAATTTTAGGGCTATTTAGCGAGGATTATTATGATATCCATGAATAAAGAAAAATGTGCGAGATATATATAGTACGTGCCTGTGCAATGCACGGGATATATTTATTTGGAGAATATTATATTATAAGATGCAATATTAAATAAAGAGATTTATAATACGTAGATAAATTGTACAATAAGATAGTATTCGAAAAAGATATAATCATATATTATTAAAGACCTCCTTGTACACAAAATTATGAGATTGATTATTGGTCAACTCATTATTCTCACAAACTAATATCTTCAACCCCCTTCTATTAGTTACACGTGAAATAACAACATGTAATAAAGATATCTAATGAAATGGTAACCTGTACCTTTTCTACAAACATATTAGACTTTTTCATGTTAAGAATAAATAATTGATTAGGAAAAAATGTAGAAATTATTAGAAAAACAAAACAACGTGGTTAGAATTAGATTAATAAAAATACTTCATGGGTTGAACATTTAAATTAAATAATTGAAATAATTGAAAAGTAATATTAAATGATAGGTATTATCTGAAACGTACAAGTTGCATGATTAATACCTATGGTTGACCAGTTTCTTCATAGTGGTTCTTGAAAGTCAAAAGTTTGTCTATACATATTCACCCCAAACCGTGCAATTTACGAAATTTTCAATGCGTTAAATAATAAAATTGTCAGATATGTAATGCATATAAAAAAACTATATAATTATAATTGATTATATTGCAAAAAAAAACTGTAGTTAAAAAAAAATTACTTTAGATCCATAAGAATGAATGCAACCATTTGGATATCGTCAGTTTTTATTTGTTTCTCTTGCACACTTTGAATGTCAACAACCAATCCTATAACATCTACAATAAAAAAACCAATATGTTATAATCTAATTACTTTGAAATAAACAAATAAAATTAGAAACAAAATGAAATAATCTTACCGAATAACATTGATTCATCGATTTTGTTGACATATTGCAGAGTTGCATAGTCTTTGAATTGAAATACATGAAATTCTTCCTTGCACTTTGTAAACATAGTGCTCCCGTGCAGCATAATCTTAAAATCACCGGATGTCGAATGATACTTCCCTATATTGTTGTCCACTTGATAATTTATTATACAAATGACCATGCCCTCCTCAAAATTCCTCTCTCTAAACGGACCCAAATTGATTGCCTGTAGCCATGCCGTTATGCAATTACCCTAAACATATACGAAAAAGCAATCAATGAAAAAATAATTTGTTTTAAAAACGTAAAATACGTATATTATATATACACGAAAATATATGTTTGATATTTCGGAAAAAAAAAAGTAAAAATAATTTGGCTTACAGTTTTATCAGGTAAAACCAACTCAAGATAGGATTTGTATATGCTGCGCGGTCTTGGAAAGACATTCTTACAATTCGAACTTTAAGCATACGTCTATTAAACCTATTAACTTGTTTGATTAAGTCAAATTCTTGATTCATTGTTATGAATGGCACACTAATTGGATTTTTTTTTTCGCAGGTGGTTGAAAGTGAGGAACACACTGGTTCAATATTTAGAGATTTATAATTTATAATTGCATTATCACATTATATGTAGAGATAATGTGAAGGAAATCATATCAGATAATTATATGTAGGAACAAATATGATCAGATTTATATCGCATTATATATCGCATCATAATTATAATTGCATTAAATAAAGATTTTCCATACAACAAAACAATTCAATTTAGGCGTGAAATCTGATTTAATTTTGGAAGAAGTTTTTTTTGTTGACCGATCAAAACTTTTTTTTACTGGTTTAGTAATAAGTAGAATGCATTAAATAAAATAAATAATAAGTAAATAAATAAAACTATTGATGGAAATAGCATGCATTAATTGTTTTTTGACTTTTCTACCTACTAATTTTAGTGAATGAGATGGCTTATTATATAAGTATAGATATTGATTAGTACGGTACTTGTGTACAGGAACTTGAAAAATAATTTTTTTATATAATCAGAAGTGAAAGTAACCCAAAAATGTATATTATATTTATAAAAATAGATATACAATAAAAAAAATATACATATATGCATATACACCCTACAAAAATGATAATAATAATAATAATAATAATAATAATAATAATAATAATAATAATAATAATAATAATAATAATAATAATTAATTTATTAGTTAAATATAAATATTTTTAGTAATAAAATTCAATACTTTTTATCTCATTATTGTTAAAAAGAAATAAATTTAATTATTAAACAATTTATTTTTTTCATATTTGCAGGGTGTATATGTGTACATGTGTATTTTTTATAATAAAATAACTAAACTAGTAATAATTATTTTAAATAACATGTATTTTAAACGCAATTTAACAATAGCAATTATTATTATTTTAATCACATTTATAAGATTATGTATATCTATACTTATATTAAAGGGGATCCTATTTACTAAATATAGTAGGTAGAAAAGTCAAAATTAATTAAAGAACGTCTACTCTTATCAAGTAGTGATTAATGCATTTATAATTTTAATCAAGTATCCTATTTACGTATTGTTTTTAATCCTTCTTATCTTGATTTTCAAAATCCCATAAAATCGGGTGAGCAAAAATAATCAAGATTCTGTACGTAAATCTATTCTATAAAATCTTTTATTTAATGCAATTATTAATTTATACTTATATAATAAGGTATCATATTTATCAAATTTAGTAGGTTGAAAAGTCGATGCAATTAATACATTGTTATTTCTATCCAGAATTTTATTTAATTATTTTATTTATTTGTCTTATATCCCATAAAATCGGTTTAAGAAAAAAAATTCCATAACATAGGTTGAAAAGTCGACGTAATTAATACATTGTTATTTCTATCCAGAATTTTATTTAATTATTTTATTTATTTGTCTTATATCCCATAAAATCGGTTTAAGAAAAAAAATTCCATAACATCCGTTAAGTAAAAAAAAAGTACGTAAAATCTTTACTAAAATAAAAAAGACTTTATTTATTTATCTTATTCCATAATAACACCGATTTCGTCAAAACAAATCTTATAAAATCGGTGAAGTAAAAAATTGTACGTAAAGTCTATCTATACTAAAAAAAGGCAGATTCAAAATTCCTTATCTAATTTCTGTTTAAAGTATTTTATCGAAAAATTCTACTTAAATCCCTCTCCCCTTTTTTAACTTCCAAATCAGTCCCCCTCTAAATTATTTTCCTCTGCACTCCCCACCTCTAAATTATTATTCATTTATTTTGCTTATTTTATTCATAGTGTAAATCTCTCTCTCTCTCTCTCTCTCTCTCTCCTCGATTTTTCTCGCTTTCTCGCCGCTCTCTTCTCTCTCTCTCTCTGTTCTTTTTTCATCGCCGATCTCTTCTCTATTTCTGTTCGTTTTTTCGTCGACATCGCCATCGCCACCACTGCGCTCTCTCTCTGTTCGTTCATCACCATCGCCCGCCATCTTCGTCTCTCTCTCTTTCTCCGTCACTTCGCCATCTCTGTGAAGAAATGGCCGGCTCCAAAAAGAAGTCTCCATGCAAACCGTCCTCCTCGACACCCACGAGGCATTACCAAGCTCAAAGGTAAATTCAGATTTTTGGGGTTTGTTCATAATATATTAGAGTTTTTTTTTTCAATTTAGGGGTTGAATTTGAAAATTAGGGTTTTTTTTCAATCTAAGGCTTGAATTCGAAATTAGGGTCTTTGTGTTTAATTGAATTTTTGTGAATTTCTTTGAATTCGAAATTATTGAATTTCTGTGAATTAGTGGTTGAATTCGAAAATGTTACGTGAGCTGAAAAGAAATCTCGAAGGCTCAATCAACCGAACCAAAGCCTTCGCAGATGGAAAAAGGTGAGAGGAAAATTTTGCACCAGGCGAATATGTCTACTTGAAGCTACGACCATTCAGACAGCGTACGACAGCGCAAAGGGCCGCAACTAACTTGGGAGTCCGCTACTATGGGCCTTATCAGATTCTAAAGCGCATTGGTCAAGTAGCTTATCGCCTTGAGTTACCAGAAAGCTCACAAATCCACCCAGTTATCCATGTCTCGCAACTCAAGAGGAGTTTAGGCGAAGCGCAGTTAGGGGTTGAATTAGAAATTAGGGTCTTTGTGTGTAATTGATTTTTTTTTTAATTTCTTTGAAGTTGAAATTATTGAATTTCTGTGAATTAGGGGTTGAATTCAAAAATTAGGGTTTTTTCAATTTAGGGCTTGAATTCGAAATTAGGGTCTTTGTGTGTAATTGAATTTTTGTGAATTTCTGTGAATTCGAAATTATTGAATTTATGTGAATCTATGTGAATTCGAAATTAGGGCTTTTCTGTATATCAATTTGTGTGAATTTCTGTTGGTATTTGTTTTTTTTTTTTTTTTTTTTTTTTTTTTGTTTTTTTTTTTTTTTTTTTTTGTGGTTTTAGTTTGTTTAGTGTGGATAGTCTGTTTTGTGTTCTAGTTAGGGAGCAGAGGTCTTGTACTGAATGTATGATGTATTCAATGTTCTTAAACTTATACATATAATATCTTTTCCTCACAAATCTATTTCTTTGTGATAAGGCACGGAATTTAGATGTCGATGTGCCCCTTCGTTCTTTAGAGATATAATGGACAGGACAGTTGCCGTGCTTTCTGACCGGCACAAGGAGGCTCTTCAAAAGAGTCCGTTTTATTTTTTTCTAAATATGCCTGATATAGCGGTGTTACATGATAGAGTGGAGGCCTTAATTAGCACATACAAGGCAGATGTGAATGCCTTTGTGGTAGGTGATAATTTGTCTCTTATTTTTTACCCCGCCGAGTTCTGCGTAACGATGGGGCTTCGACAGGGCGGTCTAAGCGTAGACTTAGACCTTTCTTTAGATTCGAAAGCCCTATTCGAAGGTTGGGGTCGAGCAGGTCAAATTTTTTTTAAAAAGAAAGCATGTAGTAGATTTGTTACAAAAGTTTTCTGTTGATGAAAGTCGTATAGACGACTTCATCAGAATGTATAGTTTGTTAGTTTTTAGTTGTATTTTGTTTCCTTGCTCGAGTTACTCGATTCCCATTTTTGTTTACCCTTACCTGGAGGATGTGAGTCAAATTTGTGAGTACGCATGGGGAGATACGACTCATAAATTCTTGCTTGCAGCGCTTGTTCGCCACGGTGATTCGACAGACCGAGCTTACTTTGACGGATGTGTGGTTGGGTTGATGGTATGTATATATGTGTTTCAATGTCGTAATACAATAATATTAAATTGTGAGATTGTATAATTTTGACATCATGTGTATGTGTGTAGGCTTTGTTGTACGAACGTGTGCCTTCTCTGGGCAAACGTTCCACGCTCGAGGCAATTCCCCGTCTATTTCGATGGACTGGGAGCACAATGCCGTCTACATTTCAAGGGTCTTTACATTCCCTTAAAAAAATAATGAGGCATAAGGTAATTTATATAAACTTATAATATTTGTTTTATACTTCTTCTTTTTATCTTTTTGGTTAATCGATTTTGTACCTAAATCATTATGATTTGCTTTGCAGGTGTACTCGATATCGCCTGTTATGGAAGAGCGTGCGTTTGTGGAAGCCCAGGTTTTCCTTTAATTTTTGTCCAGAATTTGTGTTTTAGCATTAGGTACAAGGGACCTTTTAATTTATTTTTTCTTTCTAATTTCTGTTTTCTTTCATGTACAGGGACCTTTTGAGAGCCGGTTGTTTGCCATGGTTTGTCTTGAGAACGACAAACTTAGAAAACAAATTGAATTGTTGGAGTCTCAGTGGAGAGAAAGAAAGAATGAAGAAAAAAAAAGAGAGGAAAAAAGTGAGAAAAATGAGGCTGATGGTGGTGATGGTGTTTGTTTTGCTGAGGAAAAAGAGGAGAAAGAGGAGGAAAAACAGGAAGAAATAGAGGAGGAAAGAGAGGAGGAGGAAAGAGAGGAGGAAAAAGAGTGCGATGAAAAGGAGGAGGAAAAAGAGGAGGAAAAAGAGTGCGATGAAAAATACGAGGAAAAGAAAGAGGAACGATGGGCTCTGATGATTGTTGAGAAAGAACCTGTTGTGGATGACAATGAAGATGTGACTGAGTTTGATAACTTGGACCGACTTGTAAACCTTGTAGTCGAGGATGCTGGTTTGATGGAGGGATCGGATGCTGGTTTGATAGAGGGATCGGCTGTTGGTTCGAGGGTGGAGGAGAAACAACAACCTTCCTCAATAGTGAAGAGGGTTCGGGAGAGGGAAGGGAGGAAGAAGACGACGAAGCCGATGGATTTTATGACCCCTCCGTCATCCGGTCCGAAGAGGCAGAAGAGGCAAAAAAGGCAGAAGAAAGAAAAAAAAAAGCAAGAGCAGTTGGTGACCTTGGATGATGATGAGGTAATTAAACTAGCAATTTTATGTTTGTAATTCATGTGATTATTCGTGTTGTTTTTATATAAGAAAGTAATTATTTTGTAATGTAGGAGAGTGACAAGAATGACGACGATGAGGATTGTTCGCTGAATGAATACAGGGGCAGAGAGGATTTCTGTGGACACGGGGTTGTCCCGGAAGAGGATGTTGCAGTCATCCGGTCGTTTTTGGCAAGCGATCAATTGAGGTAACCGAAATGACGTTAATTATTTTAATTTTTATTATATCATACTAATTTAAATTACAAATTTTGGTAGCAAAATTGTGTGGAGCAATGACCGAGTTGTGGTCCGAGGGAAATCGATGTGCTCTCTTTTGTTCGGGTCGGAGTTGAATTCGTCACTCATTGATTGCTATATGACTATCCTGCGTGGCTGCCATCCTCATATCCGATTTTTGCCGACATATGTTCAGGTAACTGGTATTTAAATATACTCTATCTATTAATTTTGTTGATTGTTAATTTGCTAAAAAAACTATTGAATTTGTAGAGTGATGTGGTGAGTGCAATCGAACAAATTAAGCATAGACCTCCTCGGAAGGAGGATTATGAGGCGTGTGCTTCCACTTTTAGTAGAAGTACTATTGCGGTGCTTGATGAAATGATGAGGTCCCTGAATGGTGCCAAATATGTTTTCTTTCCCGTGGTGAAAAAATTTTAATTCTACCTTCTTGTCCTTAACATTCCCGAAATGAAGTTTGTGTACCATCATTCGATGGATAATGCGGCGTATCGAGGGATTGGGAAGAGCTTGGTAAGTGGTATTATGACATATAAAACTTTGTTTTGTAGTGGTTATTTTTCTTTCGAATAAACGTATTTTGTTGCTTTCTCTTTTTTTAAAAAAAATGTGTAGCCAAGTGCATGGGATATTATTTGAATAAGAATGTTCGTGGAATGGACATTCGTCAAAAGGATTTTGGGTTCGGATACCTCAGGGAGTAGATCGGTTTCAAGGACTGTGTCGTGCACATATGCTTGGATATGGAGTGCTACGACGTCGATTCGCCTGAATTCTGGAGGGCCCATTATAGTTGTTCGATTGACGGCTATCGAGCACGCATGGCAGCTCGCATCCTCAGAAATCCTCCTTCATGTTGACTGTTTGGATGATGCTTTGAACAATATGTCTTGGTTGTGAGCAATTTGTCTTTGGAATTTGAACAATAACTGTTTGGTTGTTTGGTTGATATTTGCTTTGTCTGTGGATGATATTTGGATATGGTTTATGGAATATGGTTTTGTAGAATATGTAGATTTCGAAGAATATGGTTTATGGAACAATATTGGTTTTACCACAAATAATACCAGTTTTTCTTCTATCCAGTACCCGTTGTTGATCAATTAGTACTTGCTTTTTTTTTGTTCTTTCTACAAAACAGGTACTAATACTTCAATAACTGGTACTGCATAGAAGAACAAGTGGTACTAATTCATCAATAACTGGTACTAATTGAGCAAAAGACATTCAGAAGTGAATTAAGTATTGCTTTTCCATTAGTGCGTTGAGTTCGTGACCAATTTGCGATTAAACTTAACAAACCAAATTTTAAATCTCATATAAACTAATGTGAGAGTGATCATGGGTCTTATAGACATCATTTGCGACCAAAATTCGGTGTTTCTATCTGTTCATACAAGTGATACTAAAGACTCCATATGTGGTACTAAATTCTCATATACAGGTACCAACTTACACTATGACTGGTACCACTTTTTTAAAATGTTGACCACAGTTGAAATAATCAATTATCCTTGACAAAAGTAGGTACTAATCGACTAAAAACATGTACTGCATACAGAAAAAGGTGGTACTATTTTGTCTAAATCATGTACTATATTAAGAATCGTGATATTTCTAATCCTTCATGTCTACCATGTCACGTGGATCGTTAACACGTGATTTGGATGAAAAATAGTGGAAGTTAAATTATATAGGTAGAAATTGGAGTAGTCATGTATGATAATTCTATGAGATGAAGTGTTTTCATTCCATAAAATGAAGTGTAGTAGTAGTTTTTTCTCATTAGTGTGTAGAGTTCATGACCATTTTATGATTAAACTCAACGAAAAATATTTTAAATCTCATATAAACTAATGTGAGAGTGATCATGGGTCGTATGAACATAATTTTCGACCGATATTCAGTGTTTCTATGTGTTCATTATAAGTGGTACTTAAGGCTCGATATTTGGTACTAAATCTACATAAAGTGGTACTACCGTACTCTAGGTCTGGTACTACTTCTTTTAAATGTTGGCCACAATTGAAATATTCCATCTTGATTGACCAAAAGTTGGTACTAATTCATTCATATCAGGTACTGTGTAGTAGAACATCAGGTACTATTTTTATATATACTGGTACCAGAAGAATAACAAGTATTATTTCAGTTGTGGCACTAATGGAAAAGCAATACTCAACACTTTCGATACCATGTTATATTGAAATAGTACCTGGTATTCTTCTACGAAATACCTGATATGAATGAATTAGTACCAACTTTTGGTCAATCAAGATGAAATATTTCAATTGTGGTCAACATTTAAAAAAAAGTTACCAGACCTAGAATAAGGTAGTACCACTTTATGTAGATTTAGTACCAAATATCGAGCCTTAAGTACCACTTATAATGAACACATAGAAACACCGAATATCGGTCAAAAATTATGTTCATACGACCCATGATCACTCTCACATTAGTTTATATGAGATTTAAAATGTTTTTCGTTGAGTTTAATCATAAAATGGTTATGAACTCTACACACTAATGAGAAAAACACTACTACTACACTTCATTTTAATGAAACACTTCATCTCATAGAATCATCATACACGACTACTCCAATTTCTACCTATATAATTTAACTTCCACTATTTTTTATCCAAATCACGTGTTAACGATCCACGTGACATGGTAGACATGAAGGATTAGAAATATCACGATTCTTAATATAGTACCTGATTTAGACAAAATAGTACCACCTTTTCCTGTATGTAGTAACTGTTTTTAGTCGATTAGTACCTACTTTTGTCAAGGATAATTGATTATTTCAACTGTGGTCAACATTTTAAAAAAGTGGTACCAGTCATAGAGTTAGTCAGTACCACTTTCTGGTAGATTAGTACCACATTTCTGGTCTTTTGTACCACTTGTAGTGAACACATAGAAACACCGAATATTGGTCGAAAATTATGTTCATACGACCCATGATTACTCTCACATTAGTTTATATGAGATTTAAATTGTTTTTCGTTGAGTTTAATCATAAAATGGTCATGAACTCTACACACTAATGAGAAAACACTACTACTACACTTCATTTTATGGAATGAAACACTTCATCTCATAGAATCATCATACATGACTACTCCAATTTCTACCTATATAATTTAACTTCCACTATTTTTCATCCAAATCACGTGTTAACGATCCACGTGACATGGTAGACATGAAGGATTAGAAATATCACGATTCTTAATATAGTACCTGATTTAGACAAAATAGTACCACCTTTTCCTGTATGTAGTACCTGTTTTTAGTCGATTAGTACCTACTTTTGTCAAGGATAATTGATTATTTCAACTGTGGTCAACATTTTAAAAAAGTGGTACCAGTCATAGAGTTAGTCAGTACCACTTTCTGGTAGATTAGTACCACATTTCGGGTCTTTAGTACCACTAGTAGTGAACACATAGAAACACCGAATATCGGTCGAAAATGATGTTCATACAACCCATAATCACTCTCAAATTCGTTTATATGACATTGAAAATTTGGTTAATTAAGTTTAATCGTAAATTAGTCACGAACTCAATGCATTAATGGAAAAGTAATACTTAATACACTTTTGCTACCTGTTTTTCTTGAATTAGTACCTGTTATTCTTATACGCAGTACCTAAAATTGAAAATGTTCCCGTTCAGACCATAGCGCCGCTAAGGTGGTTAGCGGCGCTAACCTAGAAAGCCTCCCAGCCTCTTCCCATCGCTAAGAAAAGCTAGCGGCGATAACATCCTAGTCTTAGCGCCGCTAACACCTGGGCATCACTCATTTTTGCCCCTTAGTAATAATTAACCAAATTTTTATAAGTAGTACTACAGACCCGATATCCGGTACTATAACAACACAAAACAGGTACTGTTTTACTCTATGACATGTACTAATTTTGAAAATGACCGAATTTGAAGTAATCCTTTTTTCGTTCTTTCTACAAAGCAGGTATTAATTGATCAATAACTGGTACTGAATAGAATAATAAATAGTACTAATTCAAAAATAACTGGTACTAATTGATCAAAAGACATCATCTGGCAAAAAACAAAGTACAATTGACCAAATGCAAAATACACCTAGGCAAAAACAAAATACACTTGGGCACAAAAAAAAATACACATGCCCAAAGAACAAAATACATGAGTGATCTAGATACATTCTTTGCACGTACGTCGATTGTGTCCACGACGACCACAACGCTTACACCGCCTAACCGCAACTTCAACTTGTGAAGGAATTCTTTTTTCCCTCATGCGTCCGGGCAGAGGTCGTACTTCCGGAGCATGAATGACATCATCATGATATATCGAGGAAGAGGCTACATTATGATCGTAGTTAGGTATAGGGTTAATGTTACCTTGATAAGCTTACCTATACATCCCAACCCGATAATATGGATCACAAAAATCATAAATGAACATTGACTTACTCTCAACACAAGCACATGCATGCTTACATGGCATCTTATATATTTGCCATTCTCTACAAGAACAAATGCGAGATTGCAAATCCACGTCACAACTTTTGTCGGCATCAACAACCTCAAACCTCCATTCACTTGATTGCATGATTTTGATACTCCGAGAAGCACCGTAGCGAGATGAAATTATTTTTTCGAGCTTAGGACACAACGGGCCATTAAACCGTGACCCTCCTTCACGTCGATCATGCATCATGGTCATAATTTGCTTCCGTATGTGATCGACCATGGCTACGATAGACATAAATCGTGCCGACTTCACCCAATTATTCCAACATTCTGCTTGATTATTATTCATGATCCTCCAACGGTCTCCGGTAAATAAAGAATTCGCCCAACAATTTGGGTTAGAATCCTGAAGGAACTTTATAGAAAGATGCATAGCAGTCACTATATTATTTATATGCATATCAAACTCTTGTCTCGTAGGAGCATACGCAGCTTTCTTAAAAATCGAGGACCAATGCTTCTTATTGTTAAGTAGGTAGCTCTTCAAAACCTACAAACAAAAAATAATAATAATGAAACCTGCTTTATAATGAATAAACAGAATTTATAAAAATAGAAAACCTAACAGAATGTAAACATAATGTACATTATGAATAATTAGTGAATAGAATGTACATTATGAATAATAATGTAAACAGAATGTACTACTAAATGATGACTGAATGTAAAAATAGTAGTATAACTAACAAAATGTAAACAAATTGTAAATAAAAAAAAAAAATGCACAAATTGTACTAACATAATGTAACAGAATAGTACTAACAAAATGTAAACTAAAAATAAAAAAAAAATATGCAAACAAATTGCACAAACAGTAATTAGTGAAAAATTACCTGTGTTTTAAAGTTATCGACTAAGTGTCTCAAACAATAAGCATGATGGATGCCAGGAAAACAATAGGGATGGCTTTAAGAAGCCCGCTATGTCGGTCCGTATAAAACGTGAAGCTTCTAGAAACAGAGAAGCCGGAGGTAAGAAGAGTATTATTCAGCTTCAAGCAAAACCACTCCCAGTTTTCATTGGTCTCGGCATCAACAACAGCAAATGCTAAAGTGAACAAATCATCATTGGCGTCCTTACTCACAACACTAAGCAAAACGCCTTTGAATTTATTTTTTATATGTGTGTCATCCAAAAATATCAACGGTCGACAATCGATTAAAAAACCAACAACACAAGCACGAAAGCAAACGAACAATCGACGCAACTTATTTTGGACATTGTCAAGCTCACAATCCGCAATGCTTCCCGGGTTTGTCTCACGCACCGCAGAACAATACCATCTCAATTTATCATAAGAGCCCTTGTCTGCTCCATGAATTTCTTGCATGGCAATATCCTTCCCGGACCATGCCTTTTTTTAAGGCAACTCCAAGCCATAATCCCTATGAAGATCTTTCAATATCGTGCTTGGCCTGTAGCTCGGTTCATCTCTCAATTTCTCCTTAATTGCATTTGAGACCCAATGAGCGTCTGCTTTCGGATGCCCCCTTGTCCGAAGATTGGACACTTCACAAGTATGAACTAAATTGCTCTTCCGGATGGCAAAGATATGATCACCTTTAAATTTTGAGGCATAGATTCTCCATTGACAATCCTCATCAGTACAACAAACAATGATCTTTTGTTGATCATTTTTTCGGTACTTAAACGAACGCCTATTTGCAATGACGTAGTTTTTAACAACCTTCCGAAATTCATCCACGCCGCCACCGAATATCTGTCTCTCTCCTTTGATGGAAAATCTCCAAGAATCGATCGATCTATTTTGCACTACAAACTCCGATTCTCATTCCGGTAAGATTTCCCTGCAATCATTATAAAAAAATACAAATTTTTATAAATAACGGAACTAGTTAAGAAATTAATAAATATTGCGAAAGCAACATTACCCTCTCATGCTCATCGGCATGGATTGAACTCCATCCGCTCTTTCATTTCTTCCAATGCCCGAGCTTTCATTTCTTTCAATGGCAACTATCTCCACAATATTTACTTTCCAACAACCGTGTAACCGAATCATGTTTTTTACAT
>CACSLK010012206.1:14195572-14214432 GCA_902706635.1 Striga hermonthica
TCAGTTAATTTATCAGTCTGAGCATAGCCAATAGTAATTGTTTATATTATTTTTCATTTTGATCAGATATCAGCACTGCCTCTCAGTTTCAGTTTCAGCAAATTCAGGTGGGGACTCAGACTATGTACTACATGGTTTATAATTACGTTACCATGGTCGAGGTATGTATATTCAGATACCGCTCGGGATGGTCGCCGGTCCATTCTGGGTTCTAGTGGCCTAGTCTAACCACTAGAGTGTGCACATGGTCCGGTATTAGTTTTGTCGGGAGATGTTCAGTTAAGATGTGACTTCTGTCACGACGTGACTTCGGTCGCGAGATGCAGTTATCAGTTACGTGACTTCGGTCGCGAGATCAGACCGGTTTATCAGTTATCAGATATCAGTTCAGTTCAGTTATATATGCTTAGTTCATGATCATGTTATTATTTACGATGTTGTACATTAGCATGAGTTTCTGCGGAGCACAGTGCCTTAGTGCTCACGCCCCACATTTTTCATGTTTTTCAGGTCGCAGGATCGGAGACGAGGAGTGAGCGGGCGAGCTGTTCAGGACATTTATGTTTATTGTACTTATGATTTGCCACGCTAGACTTTCGCTAAATCTTTTCAGTACTTTTTATCAGACTTTGTTCCGATGTTTGTCGGATAAGACATTATGACCGTTTTATGTTTCAGTTTAAATTTTAACGGTTTTCAGAAAATCAAGTTTGTCACGGTAGCATCCCGATCAGTTTTCGCAAAAATTAGTATTTTATTTATTTATTCAGAAAATTGGCGAAAATCGCGTACTCTGATGTATTAAGATAGCGGGGTGTTACAATCTGTGCATTTGAGAGTTTGTCATTTCAAGTCGTAGTTGATATTTGAGGCACATGGTCGTACGGTCGCTGGAATTCGACTCAATTGAGTTGGGCATTTTGAGGCTCTTCTTGTTTGAAACTGAAACCATGCTCATGTCTTGTTTTCTTTTCTTTTTGTTCGGGACAAACAAAAGTTTATGTGTGGGGAGTTGTTTTTTCCATTTTTGTTGCATTTTTCCTTGTTATTTTTCATTTCTTTTCCCCCCATATTAGGTCTTTTAGATGGTTTTTAGTTTGTTTTGTAGTTTATTGTGTGTTTTGCTCTATTTTGGTTTTCTTTGTGTTTCTCGTGTATTTTTTTGTTTTTCTTCGTCTTCAGTGTGCAGTTTGGAGGATCCGAGAGGATTTATTTTTCATGATACATGGACTGGGTTAATATTATTAAAGAGAGTGTTTCGTCACAACACACAGGAAAAAGCGGAACTCGATTCTGAGTTCGGGCGAGCTCAAACTAACACAAAACGCGAAGTCGCGCGAAGCACGTATTTGGTGTGTAGTTCAGAAGCTTTGGGAGAATATAATTTCAGGAAAATATTGGTTGGTAAAGCATAATCAACTAGAAGGTTTCGTTGGCGACACGTACTCAATTCCGAGTTCAGACGAGCTCAGACAAGCCCGAAACGTAAAGCCGCGCGCAACAGCCAAATTTTGTTCACCGCCGGCAGCGGAGGAATCCCGCGGCCGCGGAGCACTTCTGCGGCTGAAAGGTCGCGGCAACTGAGCTCCCCGCGGCTGCGGAGGTCACGACCAAAATTTTTAAAACCTGTTTTGCTCTATTTTTTTAGTACTTTTATTGGGACTCGTTCCCAATATTGAAAAACACCTCCATAGCTCCTCTTTTCAGTTCTTTTTTCATCTTGATTCGATCTTGGAGTGTGACACTCCAAGAATCGGTTTGTAAATAGTTTCTAGAATTATTTCTCTATTTTTCTTTTTCTCCCATGCTTGGATTGTTGGAAACAAAGACATTAGGATCGAACTCTTACAAGTCTTAATCCGATTGTAAGTTTTCAATTCTATTATATTATTGTTGATTGAGTTTATGTTCTTCAATTTGATTAACATGGTATTGAATCCAAGAATGAGGTAATCCATTCACCTAGGGTTAGGGATTTTGATACTTGTTTTGAATTGTGTTGAATGTGTTTTGTTCAATCTATGTGAGTTGCTTTAAAAAGGGTTTCCAATTCTCATTCTTGAATGTTGAATGATGTTGAAGAGTGACACTTCAATTTGCATATATTTTCCAATTGGATATGATTCATTCGAGTTTGATGATGTTCATTCCAATAGACTAGTTGATTAACCACCTTCTAGTCTAAATTAGTCAACTTTTAGAACCGAACTAGGACGAGTTGATCTATTTAGGCTCTTATAGAGTAGACATGTTCGTAAAATTATTGTTTATGAGTTGCTTGATTGAATGAGTTTGTCATTTATGTGTGTGTTCTTGTTACGAAAAGTTATTGAGCATAAACCTCTAGATGTGTAGGCTTGTCGAATCATGTAACCAAGAAAATAAGCGTTCAACATAGTTTAGGAATTGATGAGACTTCCCGACCCCTAGAACTTCTTCTAATTCTCTAGCAATTTAATTGTTATTTCATTTATTTGCTTTTCTAGTTCAAGTTAGTTTTAGTTTATTTCCCAAATCAATCGTGATTAGAGTGTTTAGGACTTATTTTATTTTTATGTGTGATCGATACCAAAGCAGAATTCCGAACCGCCTTCCTCGTGAGATCGACCCGTGGAACGAATCTTTCGATTCGGTACTCGGTAAAAATAACAATTTTGTACACAACACCATGGGTTGTAGCGCTCTTGGCCGCGGCTCTGCGAGGCGCGTCGCGGCGTTGGGTGGGCTCCAGCTGGGTCGCGATCGGTGCCCCGGCGGGGCTGGCGGGTTGCGGCTTCGGGTCGTGACTCGTCGGCTCCGGTTGATCACCGGAGTTGATGAATATATATATCTCAATTATCTTGGGATCTTCTACTGTATTACTCTTACACCTCTTCAACTTGTATCGATGGAGCAGCAAGAAGAAGATAAAGCTCGAACAGAAACCTATAGAGAGAGAGAGGGGAGGCGCGCGAATTATGTATCACCTAGGAGAAATCTGATCTCTTCTTCTCTTTTCCATGAGCCTAATGGTGTATATATAGAGCTACAGTAGGGACCCTTACAATATTAGGAATAGGATTCTTAATTAATTAGACCAACTGCGGGCCAATCCCACTCCTCTAATTAATATATTACAGGCCACTAACATAATATTATTGCACTCCCTTTTCCTAGCCCAATTTACAATTGAGACTCCAATAATAATTACCCAAATTCCCTCCTCATGTTTAAGATATAATGTCCATTAATTAATTCGATTACTGATTAATCAATGTCCATTAACTAATATATTATTATTTCACCGAAGCTAGCGCTCGTTCATCACATTATTAATATGCCGGAATTTAATCCACCAGCAGGGTTTATCATAATAATCCTTCATGAACTCACTTCGGGGACATCATCAATCTAAACATACATTGTGACCGTAAATATCCTAATAGGACATCATATATACATTAATATTACCCAAGAAAATAGGAATATTAATTCAGCAAACTGAACCTCACCCAAGTGAATCAAAATAATATATACTGCATATAAATGTCTATTTAATATCTTACGAGTTAAGAGAATGTAGTAATTAACTGAGGCCTAGTTCGTTTACGACGATCAGTATAAAACGATCTTATCCTCTCTGGGGTCATGTTCAATACAAAAATGTACTAGTGTAATTAATCAGTCAAGACAAACTGTACCGTTGACACTACAACGGTTCCGATGGGGTGTTCATTTCTATCTAGGTTGTGAACCACAATTTTTTTTCCTCAAGTAACTGATTAAATGATCTTCGGTTTGCCCGGTGACGACCCATTCTATCTAAGTGCAAAACAACAGAACATAGAACTTGTTTAATCTAACATGATTCTCATTCGTAAAGGGTAAAAGTGTAATATCATCCAAAGCCAAGTTTTCAGTATATAACACTAACAATTCTTCCATTTCTCCTCAGAATCTGCAAATGTGGTCCAAATTGGAGCCCCTTGAGTTTAAGTTAACCAGCACTGGCAAGATGTTATTTAACCCTCTCCATATTTCCTTTTCATCTTTAAGATCCAAGTTCTCATCCTGGCCTGTCTGAGACCTCTGTGGTTCTTGCTAGAGTCTGCTATACCCAACTACCTTCATTTCTGCTCAAGGAGTGTTTTGTAAGTGGCTGCTACTATGAATTTCCTTTGAGAGTTCCCAGCCCACTGCAGTGAATCATGAAGGTCAGGATCCAACCCTTTCATGTTTAGAATAGCAGCAACTTCCTCTGGTAAGAATTGACTTTCCACTAACCTTTTGTTCCAACATCTCCCAGTGTCATCAATGGGATCACTTACCCATATGAGATTTGGATTTCTAGGAACTGAACCTATGGGAGTCTTTTTGTTGAGTTCTTGCATCTAGGGTTGATCCCACAATCTGACTATGATATAGCCCTATTACCATAGTCTGGTTCAAGTGCTAGTTACTCGACTAGCATAAATACTGCTGCCGATATCATTAATTCGACATCTCCGAAAGTCGACTTGACCCAATAGCCATTCGAGGGTTGCTATCTACCCGACAACGATTCTGAGAAGATTTTCCCAAGTCGACTTGGGAAGAGTCGACTTCTTCCATAAAACGCTAGTGGGCACAGCAAATTACACTCAATACATATATGACTTCAGGTTGACTTGGCGGTACCCAGAGCCGACTTATGAGATCTCTGACGACTTGATACAATTAGATACAACACAGGGAAAATCTCTAAGCGAGACCGAGCTAACATAGGATAAGGAGGAATCTTCATGCTGACTCAGGAGTGAGCAGAATGCAAACCGACCAGGGTTTTTTGGACACTTCGCGTAAGTCGGCCAGGGCATTTTAGGTACTTCAAGTAAATGTTTCTACTCCTATATAAAGGGGTTGAGGTAACTCCAAACCCCAACTTTTCATTCTCTACTCATTTCCCAGTTGCTGCTCCTATTGAGCAGAGCTCATCTTCACCACTTTCACTGACTTGAGCGTCGGAGGCTCTTCACCGGAAACACTTCCGGTGTTGAGTTCTTGCAGGTGTTTGCAGCGTTTCAAGGATGATTTGGATCCAATTTGAACAGATTGGAGCTCATTTCTATCGGTTCACTCCAGATCTAGGAGAAGACCCATCAAATTGGCACCGTCTATGGGGAACTCTTGAAGGAAGTAAGAGGTTTGCACCTAGTTCCGATCTGTTTGGCATGGCGGAGAAAGAGGGATTGTCAAGAAATCTAAATGAGGACTTCAGGGCAGCATGGACAGACAAACGGCCGTCGTCGAATCCTGGCCCTAGACCACCACTGCAGGTGCTCGGTTTCTCACTGTTTGGGGGACACGCGCAGTCGGGAGTGCGTTTGGAGGAGAAAACACCCATCACCCCACCTGGGGTGAAGGTTCCAGTTCTAACACAAAGTGGATCTAGCCAGACGAAGGGTGCGGATATGGGAGTCGAGGGGCAGTAGTTGACTGAGATGTCTTTGACCCTGGGGATGTAATCTGGAATATTGGAACAAGGGGCGAGGCCACCACCCCAGGTCGAGGAGAAAACCTTAACCATGACGAGTAGTGAGATGCAGAGGATGATAGCAGAGGCGGTGACAACCCAACTCAAGCATGCGCAGGTTGAGCAACCTAGGGTCGAGCAACCAGAGCCGAGCAACCTAGGGTCGAGCAACATAGGGTCGAGCACCCTAGGGTTGAGCAACCTAGGATTGAGCTACCACTCGATGATCGTGAGCAACATGCCCAATCTAATGAGAGGCAAATCAGGAGGGCGGAAGAGGAAGCATCTTCCATCAGGACCGTTAACTCGCAAGCGAGGGACGAGACATTGGAACAATTGTTGGCCCAAGTTCGCGATCTGCAGGCTCGAGTCGAGAGACAAAAAACTGGAGGCTCAAGGGGACACACATTCTGGACACCGACTTGCCACAGGGCTTCCGTGGTCTAAACATAAGTTATAACGGGTCGACTGATCCATCTCGTCATATCAAGAGTTTTGAGAATATGGCGGTTTTGCATCGCTATAATGACCCAGTGCAATGTCGAGCTTTCCTGACGACCTTGAGGGGATCTGCGCAAGATTGGTTTCATCAATTACCATCGGGAGCCATCAAGGACTTTAATGGATTCAGTTCGAGCTTTCTCAACCAATTTGCAAGTGTCAAACCACAAGAGAAGTCGTATCTAACCTTGATGGGCATACAACAGAAAGAAGGCGAGTCACTACGAGACTATGTGGCGAGATACACGCGGGCGTGCGTCGAGGTGCCCAGGGCGTCGGAGGAGATAAAGGCGGGAGTATTGACTCGAGGGTTGCTACCGGGCTTATGCAGAAATTCTTTGGCAAAGCGCCCGGGTAGAACATTCGATGAAGTACTGGAAAGATGTGCGAAGTACATGAATGTAGAGGAAGCAGAAGCCGACTTCTTGCAAACGATTTAAATGAGTAAAGCTGACTCTCGCGATGAGAGGAGGGAGAAGAAGAGTTTTTCGACTGGGGAAAGAAAGGGGTCCCCACGAGCAAAAAGAGAAGGGCGATCTAGGGGTTGGAGGCCGACTCATTACACTCCTCTAGCGGCTCCCCAAGCCAGGATTCTGGAAGTCATGGAAAGGGAGATTCGCGACAATGTGGTGAGATGGCCCAAGACGAGGAATGACGGACCGACGAAGCCTAAAATATACTGTCGATTTCATAAGGATTATGGGAACAATACCGACGATTGCAGACACCTCAAAGACGAGATTGAGAGGTTGATAAAAGCGGGCCATTTGAAAGAATTCATATATAAGGATCGGGAGAAGTCGAGCAGGAGGAGAGAAAGGAGCAGGAGCCCTCGCAAGAGGGCGAGAATGCCTGAGAAGGAGGAACTTCCTAAGAAAAGGGGAGTCATACACATGATATTTGGTGGATCGACTGATGGGGATTTAAATCGGGCAAGGAAGGCATATGCTCGAGGGCGCCATGGAAAAGTCGAGGTACAGCAAGTCGACGAGAATGGTCCAGTAATGAACTTTGGGCCAGCAAATGTGGGAAAGGTCGAGAGACCTCACAATGATGCATTAATGATAACCGCCTAAGTATCAGGATATGAAGTGCAGAAAGTATTTGTCGACACCGGGAGTTCAGTGAATGTGATCTTCGATGATTGTCTCAAGAGGATGGAGCTCGACATACAACTCACACCCCTCCATACCTCGTTGTTCGATATCAATGGTTCAGAGGTCGCGCCCCTAGGAGAGACTATGCTCGTTGTCGTCCTATGGGAAGGCGACTTACGAAAGGTAAAAATGGTAAGAGTCGTGGTAGTCAATATCGACTCGGCCTACGATGTGATCCTAGGAAGGCCAGCGCTTAATGCATTTCAGGCTGTGGTGTCAACTTACCATATGAAATTGAAATTCCCAGTCGGAGATCGAGTGGGAGAAGCTCGAGACGATCAAAAGCTGTCGAGGACTTGTTATCAAATTGCTGTGAAAACCAACCAACGGGCCAAAGTTAAAGAAGGGAAGAAGCCAATGTCGAGCGAGAAGAGGCCAAGGAGTAGCGATCTTGAACCACACTGGGAGTTAATGGAAATACAGATTGGAGAAACGAAGGAACAGACCACTAAGGTCGGGAAAGATCTGGAAGACGAGCTGCAAGATCAACTTATCGCATTACTAAGGGAGTTCAGGGATATATTCGCCTTCACACCCGAGGAGTTGACGGGGATCGACCCCAGTATTATAGAACATAAACTCAACGTCGATCCCCTCAGAAAGCCAGTAAAACAACGGCTTAGGCACCATGGGGCAAAAATCGACAAAGCCATTGAGGTTGAGGTGGATAAGTTGCTGCGAGCAGGACATGTCAAAGAAATCCAATTCCCCGAATGGATATCCAACACCGTGATGGTAAGGAAGGCACTAAACAAATGGTGCATGTGCATTGACTTTTGTGACTTAAACATGGCGTGCCCCAAAGATCATTACCCATTGCCAGGAATTGATCAGTTAGTCGACTCCACGGCTGGTTGCGAACTGCTAAGTATGATGGACGCATCCCAGGGGTATCATCAGATCCCTTTGGCCCCCGAGGACCAAAGTAAAGTGAGCTTTGTGACGAGCAAAGGGACGTACTGTTATATCGTCATGCCCTTTGGACTAAAAAATTGCAAGAGCAACCTACCAACAATTGATGGACCGAATGTTTAAATCTCAGATCAGGCGAAATATTAAAGTATATGTGGATGACATTTTGGTGAAAAGCAAGTCTTCGACTTCACATCCAGACGATTTAAGGGAGACATTCAAAACCCTTAAAGCTTTTGGGATGAAGCTGAACCCAAGCAAATGTGCCTTTGGATTAAAGGCAGGTCGATTCTTGGGATATATCGTCACTGATTTAGGAATTGAAGTAAACAGAGACAAGGTGAAAGCCATACTCGACATGGCTCCACCAAGGAATATAAGAGAAGCGCAGGTCCTGACGAGAAAGATTGCGGGACTAAGCAGATTCATTGCTCGAGCTGCAGAGAAGAGCTTCTCATTTTTCAAATTGCTCAAAAAGAAGTCGACCTTTTTATGGAGTGACGAAGCATAGATGGCGTTCGAAAAATTTAAAGAGTTTTTGGGCGAGTTGCCTTTATTGACAAAACCTGAGCCCAACGATGAGTTTGTGCTGTACATATCTCTGGGGTCAGTGTCATTAAGCTCAGTGTTATTGCGAGAGGAAGGAGGTGTCCAACAGCCGATTTACTACACCAGTCGAGTACTCCAAGGTGCGGAGACGAGATACTCTGAAGTCGAGAAAGCTGCCTTGACATTAGTGATAACGACTCGAAAATTAAGACCATATTTTCTGAATCACGTAGTAGTGGTGAGGACAAATTTACAACTGGGAGAAACTCTGGGTTGACCTACTGTCTCAGGTCGACTCGTGAAGTGGGCGGTCGAGTTAAGCGAATATTCCATCAAGTACGAGCCGAGACGAGCCATAAAGGCCCAAGCCTTAGGCGATTTTATCCAAGAAGGCACCAAAGGAGAAGAAAAGAAATGGATCATACATGTCGACAGATCCTCAGCAGCCAAAGGATCTGGATTGGGGGTTGTCCTCGTGTCCCCCGAAGGCGAACAACTCAACTTTGCTATCAGGCTGGGGTTTAAGGCTTCGAATAACGAGGCAGAATATAAGGCACTAATCAAGGGGATCCAACTCGCCATGGGCGGAGGAGCTACAGAAATCGTGGCACATTCCGACTCGCAACTTGTTGTAGGACAAGTGTCAGGAAATTGTGAAATCAAGGAAGATAGACTGGAAATATTCGAGTTAACACAAGTGCCACGGGAGGAGAACAGGCGAGCCGACTGGCTCGCGAGGATTGCAAGTTCCATTGAAGAAAAAGTGGGAGGTCACATAACTATGATGCATCTGGAAGGAAGTGTGTTGAGCGAAACAATGGAGGTCGACGAGAAGGAGGATTGGAGGGAGTCGATCCGCAAGCTCTTGCAAGGACGAATACCCGCAGGCGACAGGCATGAAGCAGAAAAAGTCACTCGATATTTGAGCAAATACTTTGAAGTCGAAGGGGTCCTGTATAAAAAGTCGATGGTTGGGCCTCACCTGCAATGTGTTTCTGAAGAAGAAGGAATTCAAGTCTTAAGAGAGATTCACAAGGGGTGTTGTGGAGCGCACATAAGGTCTCGAGCTCTAGCTGGAAAAGCTCTGCGAGCAGGCTACTATTGGCCTAAAATTTGAGCAATGGCGGAGCAGTTAGTTCAAAAGTGCGAAAAGTGCCAACGCCATGGGCAAATCACCCACATCCCAGCTGAATATATAACGACAATCAACACTCAAATCCCTTTCGCTCAATGGGGAATCGACTTAGTAGGCCCACTGCCAATGGGGGCGGGGCAGGGGAAGTTTCTTGTAGTCGTCGTCGACTACTTCAGCAAGTGGGTCGAAGCAGAACCTTTGGCAAAGATCACTGAAGAAAAGATGATACAATTTCTGTTCAAGAATGTTTGCTGTCGATTTGGAATCCCAAAAGTATTGACCTCAGACAACGGAACCCAATTCCAAGGACAGCTAATTCAAACATGGTGTCTCGACATGGGAACCAAGCAGAGATTTGCCTCGATCGCACACCCCCAGGCAAATGGCCAAGTCGAGGTGACTAATCGGACCATCCTCCAAGGGTTGAAGAAGAGGTTGGAGAAGGCGTCGGGCGCCTGGGTCGACGAATTAACAACAGTCTTGTGGGCTTACAGGACGACTCCAAGGAGCTCGACGGGTCAATCTTTATTTCATATGGTCTACGGAATGGACGCCCTTTTGCTAATTGAAGTTGGCTTGAGCTCCCACAGGTCGACATTTTACAAGGAAAAGAAGAATAAGGAAATGATTGAGGAAGCCCTTGATCTAATCGAAGAAGGGCGAGAAGAAGCTTGGGTGCGATTAGTAGACTACAAACAGAAAATGCGTGCCGCTTTCGACAAAAAAGTCCGAACTAGACGATTTCAAGTGGGAGATCTTGTCCTCAAACGAGCAGACGCTCTCAAACATGTCGGGAAACGTGAGGCTAACTGGGAAGGACCCTACACAATCAAAAAGGTGCTCGAGAGAGGTGCATACGAACTCGAGGATGGCGAAGGACGACATCTGCCGCGATCTTGGCACGTGATCCATCTCAAACGCTTTTATGCTTGAGGCAATATTTTGAACTCTTTTGTACTGAGCAAGGCTTAATCAAATTCAGTAATGCAATGAATTTTAGTTTACGTTTCAACTGTGTCTTTTACTATTCCAGGTCACTATTATTATGATTACTTGAAAATCGAATTTTTCAAAACGGCTATGGAGCCGCCCAACCCTAGCGACTACAAAGTCGACCTAAAACAACTACGAAGTTGTACTCGAGTGGAATCTCGACTAAGCTACAATGCTTACGACTACGAAGTCGACCCAAAACAACTACGAAGTTGTATTCGAGTGGAATCTCGACTAAGCTACGAAGCTTATGAAGTCGACCCAAAACAACTACGAAGTTGTATTCAAGTGGAATCTCGACTAAGCTACGAAGCTTACGACTACGAAGTCGACCCAAAACAACTACGAAGTTTTATTTGAGTGGAATCTCGACTAAGCTATGAAGCTTACGACTACGAAGTCGACCTAAAATAGTTACAATGTTGTACTCGAGTGGAATCTCGACTAAGCTACAAAGCTTATGGCTACGAAGTCACGTAATATGACTATGAAGTTGTGCCCCGAATAGAATCCTGGCTAAAAGCGTTGCTCGTCTTCGACTAGCTCGCAGGCCGGGTTGGAAGAAGACGAGTTGAAAAATTTTAGCTTACCAGCTGCGAAGCTGCTAAAAGCGTTGCTCTTCTTCGACCAGCTCGCAAGCCGGGTTGGGAGAAGACGAGTTGAAAAATTTTAGTTTACCAGCTGCGAAGCTGCTAAAAGCGTTGCTCGTCTTCGACCAGCTCGCAGGCCGGGTTGGGAGAAGATGAGTTGAAAAATTTCAGTTTACCAGCTGCGAAGCTGCTAAAAGTGTTGCTCGTCTTCGACCAGCTCGCAGGCCGGGTTGGGAGAAGACATATATGACAAGTGAAAAAACTTGAAAAATACAGCGCAATTAAAAAGCATCAGCACAAGCATCGAAAAGCATTCACAGTAACCAAGAATAGTTTGAAAAAAAATGAAAACATAAGCAGCCAAGAGGATAGAAAGGTACCTTGCATAAACATCGAAAATTAATTACATGATAAGTCGTCTCGACCTATTACAAAAATGGCCCGGAGTAGGTCGGGACGAAAGGAAAAGCACAACAAAAACAACTGGCCCCACGACCATTACAACTCCAAAAGAAACAAATAACAAACAAAGCCATCGATCAAACACCTACTGTTTCTGAGAGTCGACGGTCGACTCCTCGGCAACATCCCCATCCCCGTCAGCGTTAGGCTCAGTCCTCACATCCTCCTCCTCGACATTTGGCTCGGTCCTGGCGGGCTCTTCTTCAGCAATTGGCTCGGTCCAGGGGCGCTCAACTTCTATCTTTTCATCGCCTTCCTTGTCTTCCTCCTCATGATCGGCTCCACTCGCCCCGAATAATTCGGTCGGACCGGACAAAGGAGAAGGAGGGACCTCGAGTTAGGATGAAATTCCAGCCATATGGATGGCTTTTGCTTCAAGGCCGATCCACCATGCATGATCAGAAGGGAGAGTCGCATCGCTGTAAAAACCGTCGGGGAGGGGAAGTGTTCTTTTCACCGCCTCGCGGTCGAGCTTGCCGGAAAATTCCAGTTTGGCCACGGCCGCCTCCCACGCATCGAAAGTGAAATCAAAGTATTGTTGCTGATGTGGTCGATAGTAGTGGTTCATAAGGAACCGGTTGTGATCCGGTCATCAGTGACAATATGGAGGGGACCGGCTAAGCGTTATAGAAGTCGGGTGGTTGGGAGTGCTCGGCATCGCATGGTGTTCGGCGTCCCTCAAGCGCTCGACATTGAAGATGGTCGGGATGGAGTGTCTGGCGTGGCATCGTCCGGTATGGCGAGTGCCCGGCATGGGCAAGTGCTCGGCGCGAGGCCCCCAGCGGGTGCTCGGCCTTGGGAGGTGCTCGGCAGCCCTCTTGCGATCGGCGGTCTTCGTGTGTTCGGCGACCCTCGTATGCCGTCGAAGGAGCTAGAACTCGAAGGTGGCTTCGAGATCAAGTTACGAAGAGGTTGGTAACAACAAGGATTCCTGCAATACAGGATATTCTTGACCTAATTAAGTAGTTCACACAAGAAAGACTTCTTATCCTACTGGGACTCTCCAAATTCTCTCCTATAAAAGGGAGCAGGTTCATTCATTTTACACAACACACATTCACGAACTATCTCGTTACTCTGCTGTTTTCTCTCTAGACCATCACTGACTTGAGCGTCGGAGTGTTCGCGCCGGGACCACCCCCGGCGTGCTTTGCAGGTACCGACGATCAAGGAGACACAACCCGGTTCGAGAGGAGCGGTCCAACGGTTCGAGTATTTGTGGTATAACAAATTGGCGCCGTCTGTGGGGACACTCAGTCTTCTACCCGGAGTTTTAAAGGCTGTTTTTCTCACTACAAAAGAAGAACGATAGAAGTCATGGCAGGAGATAACTCGAAGAAGAACTTGACTAAGGAGATGGATGAGGAGTGGGCTCGGAGGGCCTTCGGGGCAGGTCCCCCGCCGGGCTGGTCATCATCGCCTGTCACCCCCAAAGAGACTTTGTTGGGCCCGGGCGTGACCCCGATATCACCATCAGAAGCTCAGAAACGCGCGGCGAACTCGGGAGGATCTGGTGGTGTGGCGGACAAAGCGAAGGAGGCTGGTACCACGGTTGATTGCGGGGCAAATCAAGGTGTTTTAGGATCTGGGGGTGCTGGTGATCAGAGTGGTGCCCTTGGGAGTAGGCAGTTGGTCATGGTAGGAGCACAAAACCCTCCAGGGGATTATGTTTCTTCGACACCACGGGAGGACCCGGTTATCCAGATGACCAGGTCGGAGTTGGATAGAATCATTGCGGAGGCAATAGGTTGGGCTCAAGAGGTGGATAAGAGAGCCCCTAACGAGACGTTTAAACAACCTCCGCCGCGACAGCCGCCAACACCTCAACAACAAACCCCCTTGCAACAGCAGCACCAACGCGGGAAGAGGGGTGACGAGGAGGATGCTAGGTCAGTTTTCTCCCGCCCGATGGCAACGGAGCAACCAGAAAGGTTAACTTTGGAGAGGTTGGCAGCTCAAATGCGGGAACTCCAAGCTCGGGTGCAGGGTAAGAGACCTGTAGTCTCGCGAGGACACCCTTTTGCAGAGGAGGTCTTGGGAGGAGACTTGCCTAGCAACTTCAGGGAGTTGAGTTTGTCATATGATGGGTCGGCGGACCCAGCTAGGCACTTGAGATCGTTTGACAACATAGCCGTGCTGCACAGGTATAGTGATGTCGTGAGCTGTCGGGCCTTTTTGATGACTTTGAAGGGGTCGACACAAGATTGGTTCCACCAGTTGCCGGCGGGATCTATCGATTGCTTTGAAAAGTTCAGCTCTTTGTTTCTGAATCAGTTTGCGAGCGCCAGGAAACATGAGAAGACGTACCTTTCGTTGATCAATATGCAGCAGAAGGAAGGGGAGACCTTGCGACAGTATGTAGCGCGGTACACTAAGGAGTGCGTGGAGGTCCCCTCGGCCTCAGAAGAGATAAAAGCTGGAGGCCTTACGCGGGGATTGAGGCCTGGGAATTGTAGAGATTCCTTGGCGAAGAGGCCGGCGAGGTCCTTTGATGAGCTACTTTAGAGGTGCAGCAAGTATGTGAATATGGAGGAATCAGAGGCGGATTTCCTTCGAAGTGACAAGACAAAGATTAAGCAGGTAGAGGAGAAGCCTCGACAGGGTGATCGACGAACCGCCCCTAAGGAGTCTAGGGTTGAGGATCGGTTCAGGGGTCCGAGATACGAGCATTATAGAAAACTTAATACGCCGCAACAGGAGATCTTGGAGACGATAGAAAAGCGAGGGGAGGACAAGCTGCTCGCACAACCAAAACCTTTGCCCCCACCGCGGAAGTTTTCGGCATCGAAGGACAGGTATTGTCGGTACCACCGTGATTTCGGTCACTCTACCAATTTCTGTCGGGAGTTGAAGGACGAAATTGAGCGGCTCATTAGGGCCGGTCACTTAAAGGAGTTTGTGATCAAGGATAGAGAGCGCCAGGATGATCATCGAGAAGGGCGTGAGTCAGGTGAAAAGCGGCGGAGGACTGATGAGCAGCCTGATAGACCAGTGAAGAAAGGTGTCATACACATGATCGCGGGAGGTCCTACCGATGGAGACTCACATAGAGAAAGGAAGAGGACTTACCGGGGTAAGGGTGTGGCAGATGAGGTTGCTGAGGTACAGGCGTAAAGGAGCTTGGCCACTTTGAAGTTTGGAGCTGACGATGTACAGGGGCTTGTCGTCCCACACAATGATGCCTTGGTTATCACTGCGGAAGATGCCAGTTATGATGTGCAGAGGGTACTGATAGACACGGGGAGCTCGGCGGATATCATTTTCCTGAACTGCTTACAGCAGATGGAGTTAGATGTGAAGGTCGAGCCGGTCCACACTGCCCTCTACGGCTTCAGCGGTAGTGAGGTCCGCCCCGTGGGTGAAGTTAGTTTGACTGTGGCATTGGGGAGGTCGCCCTTGAGAAAGGTAAAGATGGTCTGCTTCTTGGTCGTGGATGCTAGTTCGGCCTACAACATCATACTGGGTCGGCCTAGCCTGAATTCATTCCAAGCAGCTGTTTCTACTTATTGCATGAAGATCAAGTTCCCCGTGGGGGATGAGGTTGGGGAAGTGACTGGAGACCAATTGCAGTCTCGGCGGTGCTATGATGTCACATTGAAGACGGCCGAGGCGCAGCATAAGAGGAAGAATGACAACCTGCCGGAGTGCTCCCGTCGGGAGAAGAAGCAAGAGTTGGGAATTAGCTCCCAGGACGAACTGATGGAAGTCGAACTGATAGAAGGTAATCCGGAAAATACAACAAAGGTAGGACGTCACTTGGCGGTGGATCTGCAAGGCGCGTTGATTGCGCTATTGAAGGAGTTTGTGGATGTTTTCGCCTTTTCAGCTGACGACCTCACAGGGATCGACCCCGGGGTGGCGGAGCATAGTTTGAACATTGACCCAACTGTGAGACCGGTAAAACAGAAGAGGAGGCACTTTGGTGTTGAGTTAGACGTGGTCATTGAGGCAGAAGCGGAGAAGTTGTTGAAGGCGGGGCATGTACAACCTATTCAGTTCCCGGAGTGGTTGTCCAACTCAGTTATGGTGCGTAAGGGGGAAGGAAAGTGGAGGATGTGTATCGACTTCAGGGATCTCAACAAAGCTTGCCCAAAAGATCACTACCCCCTACCACGTATTGACCAGCTCGTCGACTCTACGGATGGATGCGAGTTGTTGAGCATGATGGACGCCTCCCAGGGGTACCACCAGATCCCCCTGGCCGTGGAGGACCAAAAGAGGGTTAGCTTTGTGACATCCAAGGGTACCTACTGCTACGTTTTCATGCCTTTTGGATTGAAAAATGCGGGAGCTACTTATCAGCGGTTGGTGGATAAGATGTTCAAAGGGCAAATAGGGCGGAACATGGAGGTCTATGTCGATGACATGCTAGTGAAGAGCAAGAATGCGGATGATCATGTGATGGACTTGCGTGAGACATTGAACACTTTGCGACTATATGGCATGAAGCTCAACCCGACCAAGTGTAAGTTCGGAATGCGCTCGGGTAAATTCTTGGGGTATCTGGTGACGGAGAGGGGCATCGAAGTCAACCCAGAGAAGGTGCGAGCCGTCATCGAAATGCAGCCACCAAGGAACTTAAGAGAGGTGCAGATTTTGACCGGGCGCCTAGCGGGGTTGAGCAGGTTCATCGCTCAATCCGCCGAAAAGAGTTTTCCATTTTTTAAGGCATTAAAGAAGGGGTCGCGGTTCGAGTGGACGTCTCAGGCGCAACATGCATTCGAGAGGTTGAAAGAATTCTTGGCCGAGCTCCCCCTACTTACAAAGTCGGAGCCTGGCGACACTCTAGTTGTATACTTATCAGTGGGTCACGAGGCCATCAGTTCTGTATTGATAAAGGAGGAACATGGGCAGCAGAAACCAATATATTACGCAAGTCGGATATTGCAAGGGGCTGAGCGCCGATACTCAGATGTGGAGAAGGCTGCCTTGACACTCATCTCCACTGCTCGAAAGTTGCGCCCCTACTTCCTAGCGCATAAAGTCATGGTGCGAACTAACTACCCACTCAAGGATACTATGGGTCGTCCTTCGGCCTCGGGAAGGATGGTGAAGTGGGCAGTGGAGTTAGGCGAATACAATGTTGACTTCGAGGTCCGAAAAACTATCAAGGCGCAGGCGTTAGCCGATTTTATACAAGAATGCACACTGGGAGATGAGAAGGGACCATGGATGGTGTATGTCGATGGCTCGTCGGTCGTAGGAGGAGCGGGTCTCGACATCTTGGTGGTCACGCCCGAGAAGGATCATTTGGAGTTCGCGGTGAAACTCTCGTTCAGGGTGTCGAATAATGAAGCAGAGTACGAAGCCCTCATCAAGGGGATCCAACTCGTTTTGAAGGAAGGAGCCCGACAAGTAATCATTCATTCGGACTCTCAGCTGGTGGTCGAACAGGTCAGAGGCGAGTATGAAGCTAAGGAGGAGCGCATGAAGAAGTACCTGGTGGAGGTCTATGCGATGTTAAAAGGATTCGCGACTTGGGAATTGATACAGATACCGCGGGGGGAAAATGGTAGGGCCGACCTACTCTCGAAGGTGGCCGCATCGCTTGTGGATTGTCGATCTCGGTCGGTGACATTGATGGATATGACCAGAAGTATTTTAGACCAAGTGCTAGAGGTTGAAGAGCAAGAGGATTGGAGGTCGCCCCTAATACAGTGGTTGCGAGAGCCGGTGGTTGGAAAGGATATCAGGGACGACCCGGTTGGAAGGAGGGCATTGAGGTTCTATTTGCAGAATGGGATCTTATATAAGCGATCGTACATAGGGCCCCATCTAAGGTGTGTCTCGGAGCAGGACGGAGAGTGCATGCTAAGGGAGGTACATGAAGGATGCTGTGGTGATCACTTGAAGGCTAGGGCGTTGGTCGGGAAGGTACTCCGGGCCCGATACTTCTGGCCTAAGATGAGGACGATGGCACAGGACCTTGTGCGCAAATGTAAGAGGTGTCAGCAGCATGGTCCATTGATACATAAAGCGGCTGAGAACATGGTTCCGATTAGCTCGCCTCTACCTTTTACTCAGTGGGGGGTCGACATAGTCGGACCTTTGCCCCAGGCGACGGGCCAGCGAAAGTTCCTCATTGTGGCAGTGGACTACTTTTCTAAGTGGATTGAGGCCGAGCCCTTAGCAACAATCACAGAAGAAAGGGTAATGAAGTTTCTTTTCAACAACATATGTTGTCGGTACGGCATCCCTCGAGTGCTTATATCTGATAATGGCACCCAGTTTAGAGGTCGGCGTATGATGAGTTGGTGCGAGGAGATGGGCATCAAACAGCAGTTCTCCTCGGTCGTCCACCCCCAAGCGAATGGGCAGGCCGAGGTCGCGAACAGATCGACTCTAAATGGGTTGAAGGCAAGATTGGAGAGAGCCTCAGGTGCTTGGGTGGATGAGCTTGATTCCGTGTTGTGGTCATATCAGACGACACCAAGGATCTCAACGGGGGAGACGCCGTTTAGTCTAGTATATGGCATGGAGGCGGTCATCCCGGTGGAGATCGGCCTCAACTAAGAGCGGGTGAGTACCTACACGGAAGAAGGAAACGTGGAGCTTTGAAGGGAAGCCCTGGACCTGGTGGATGAGCTACGTGACCAGGCGGGATTAAGGACGACGGTTTACAAGCAGCGGATGAGTGCGGCACATGACAAGTCAATTCGAGCTCGTCGATTCCAAGTGGGGGACCTGGTCTGGCGCCAAGCTGATGCCCTAAAGCATGTTGGGAAGTTGGAACCGAATTGGGAGGGCCCCTATACTGTTGACAGAGTATTCGCGGGGGGCGCCTATGAGCTTCGTGATGTTGAGGGGCGGCTACTACCCCGACCGTGGAACATATCCCACTTGAAGAAATATTATGCATAGTTAGAGAGATGTTATCTTTCCTTGTTTTAGGTTGTTATTTAATTATGTTTTCGTCAGACGAATAATAAAGTTGCATTTGAAGTTTTTCAGCTTAACTCTCTTCTTGTGTGATGTGTTTAAGGGTGATGACCTGATAGTCTCGCCTAAGCTCGCGGAGCTAGGCGACGACCTCTTTAGGGCGAAAGCCTGGCAAGTCTCGCCTAAGCTCG
>CACSLK010012206.1:14214445-14228387 GCA_902706635.1 Striga hermonthica
TTTAGGGCGAAAGCCTGGCAAGTCTCGTCTAAGCTCGCGGAGCTAGGCGACGACCTCTTTAGGGCGAAAGCCTGGCAAGTCTCGCCTAAGCTCGCGGAGCTAGGCAACGACCTCTTTAGGGCGAAAGCCTGGCAAGTCTCGCCTAAGCTCGCGGATCTAGGCGACGATCTCTTTAGGGCGAAAGCCTGGAAAGTCTCGCCTAAGCTCGCGGAGCTAGGCGACGACCTCTTTGGGGCGAAAGCCTGGCAAGTCTCGCCTAAGCTCGCGGAGCTAGGCGACGACCACTTTAGGGCGAAAGCCTGGCAAGTCTCGCCTAAGCTCGCGGAGCTAGGCGACGACCTCTTTGGGGCGAAAGCATGGCAAGTCTCGCCTAAGCTCGCGGAGCTAGGCGACGACCTCTTTAGGGCGAAAGCCTGGCAAGTCTCGCCTAAGCTCGCGGAGCTAGGCGACGACCTCTTTAGGGCGAAAGCCTGGCAAGTCTCGCCTAAGCTCGCGGAGTTAGGTGACGACCTCTTTAAGGTAAAAGCCTGGTAAGCCTCGCTCAGGCTCGTGGAGCTAGGCGACGACCTCTGTGATTGACGAGGTCATCGCGTAAGACTGAGAATGAGAGTCTTGGAAGACTTAGCACTAGTTGTGCTAGGTGCAAAAGCCCGTGATCACAATGTTAAGTGCTTCTAAGGACTTGGTGAATGAAGAAGTGTGGTTACTTGTACAAGATAAGTTATGTAAGTGCGAACAATTGAAACAAACAAGCAACACAATAAAAGCAAAGTATCGAGCGAGTTTACGGTTACATGCCCAAATAAAAAAGTTCGTGCAAGAATAAAGGGTTCGTGGCTACGCGCCGACATAAAAAAAGAGATAATCTAGAGAGAGGTTCCATGCAACCGAGTCGATAGAGAAACAAAAAGCCATAAGCGAGTGGCACAGGTAGATCTAGGAGGGGAGTGCGTTGTCCTCCGACTCGAAGATCTCCTCCGCCTCTAGGCCGACGGTAGTGGCGATGGCCTTCGCGGCGGTCTCCAGGGCCGGCTCCCACCGAGGATGGGTTGGCGAAAGGGTCGGGTCGCCGTTTCACCCCGCGGGGTAAGGGAGGCCACTCATCATCTCGAGCTCTTCCGCCTCGTCCACGACGATAGCGGTCCCTGCCTCTTTCACCTTCGCCAGGGTTCGGTGGATCCCCTCGTGGAAGTATAGGCGGTAGGCTGTGCATATCCTCACCAGATAGGCCCTGGAGTCATGGTACCTCGATAGCAGCTCGCGTCGATACCGCTCGACGAAGTGACATCCGAGTTCGGATGCAAAGAAGGAAGTCAGTCCCTCGGCTCGGGCGTGGGCAATGCGCGCATCCACTGACGAGCGTAGCTCCTCGAGCTCGGCATCCTTAGCCTTGAGTTTGGCATCCTTGTCCTCGAGTTCGTCCTCTTTGGCCTTAAGCTCAGCATCCTGGGCCTTGAGTTTGCCTTGGAGCTTTTCCTTCTCGGCTTTTTGGAGGTCGAGAGTCTTTTGAAGCTTGGAGAGTTTCTCTTCACCCTTCTTCACCTCTTCCTTGAGGGACTCCATCTCGGCGCCATCGCCCTCCAGTTGTTCCTCTAGGAGGGGGGCCATGCCCGCTAGAGCCTATTTGGAACAGAGGGGGAGTTATACATAAATTTTGCAACATTTGTTTAATAAATAAGAGTTGAGAGGGGGGGTCACGTACCAATCCGAGGTGGTAGGTGATAGCTCCGGCTCGGTCCACCTTGGTGGGCCATTTCGTAGTCTCGCCCCGCGGGAAGATATCAACAAGGTAGGAGCTGGTCACGGAGGCATCATGGTTCCCGGCGACCTTGTTCGGCCGTGTCAGGGGCGCATCGGGATCTTCCGATGATCTAAGTCTCTTGCGTTTGGCCGAGAAGGTTCTCCCCGGGCGCTCACGGGGATAGGTGCACAGAGGAGAGCGAAGAGGAGCATTGCCCTTGGGGGAGTCAACCATCGGTGTGGTTCGCCCCTTGGGGGGAGTCGGCACCTTTTCTGAGGGCTCGATGGGAGCTGTGGTCACAGTAGAGGGGGGTGCAGCCACGGTCTTAAGGAGCTCCTCTGCAAAATAAACCAAAGATACAAATATAAGTAAATGAGTTATAAGCATATGATTAACGTGAAAAAGAAAGTAAGGGATACGATAGCGGCACGGGGTGCCCGGCCCTACCTATGTTATCTACAGGATCGGTGGCACGTCTGGACAGCCCGAAATGCCCTAGGAGCCGGTCGCTGGTGGTCAGTTTCATCATGAGAAGGGGGCACTCATTCCACTGATCAATGAGGGCCTCGTAAGTGGTATTTTTCTTCGGGTTCTTGTCCTGCTTTGGGGCCATGGGCGGGAATTCGAAGGTATCGGGAGGGGGACGCACAAAGAAGTATTTATTTTTCCAATTGTGTGACTTCAATTGGGGCTGATCTATGAAGCGAGTACGAGTACGGCGCATGAGGTATGGGGCGCTTTTCGGGTTCCTAAGACAAATGCAATAAAAGCACAGTGTGGGGTCGAGATCGCCGAGGCGGGCTCGACACACCATGATGAAGCTAACAAGGAGACGGATCGAGTTGGGAGGTAGCTGGTTTAGAGGCATCCCGTACAATTGGCTTGGACTAAGTAGGTCGGGGTGAAGGGGGAATCTCATCCCCGCACTCACTTGGTCTAGGTAGAAGCTATGGTAACCGGATGGGGGGCTCTCGAAAGAATCGTCGGGCTCGGGGATTTTAAGTTTCCAACCTTTTGGCAATTCGATTTTCTTGGCGAGAAGGGCTATTTGGGTGTCCGTGTATGAAGTGAGGGGGTTGGTAGGCATGGCTTGAGGTTGGACGACACTCTCTTTCGCTTTGGTGTTGGGGGGGGTCGTCGGGCCCGGGAGAGCTAAGGCACTGGGGAGTGGCTCTTTGGGTGAAGAGTGTGATGATGAATTTGTAGTGGAACTAGTGTCGCTAGTAGTGGAGGAGCTAGTGGTATGGCTCGTAGAGGAAGAGCTATTATGGGTTAGAGAGGTAGGTTGCTCTAAAGAGGTGCGAAGGTGAAGTAACGGTAAAATGCGAGGAGTATGACAAAGAAATAAAACAAATAGCAAACAAGTGCAAGTACAATGAGAGGGTGCATTACAAAGGTAATTTCAACAAAATAAAGTGGTAAGGGGAAGTAGGCGTACCCATAAAGCTTGCCGATGCGGCCATGGTGGACAATTGGGCGAGTGCTCGTCGGGAAGAAGCTTGGTCGGCGGAGCTTGGCGTGCGTGCTCGGAAAACAAGGAAGGTCTGCGGCGTGAGCTCGGCAAAAATGGTCCACGCGCTCGGCGGCGTGAACTCCGCGGAAGGACCGTGGGCTTGGTGTGCTCGTCGGGATGTATGCTCGTCGATGTTATGGGCTCGTGAAAGGATGACTACCGAAATTCAATTAATGGTTGTGGGTTCTCTTTTTTAGAGAGTGAAATTATGTAAGAGGGACATTTTAGAAGAAAAAAGAAGGGAAGAATTTTGAAGTGAGGAATGATGAATGAAGAGGAGTTTTTATAGATGGAGAACTAGGGTTTGGATTGGTCTTGATTGATCTTGACCCTTGATTTTGAACATTAATCAATGATGGAGAGTGAGACTTATGGAGGAAGCCAAGTGAGGTTTTCAAGGAAACCATGTGATGAGTGTGACATATGGTGGATGGTGTTTATTTGGAAAGTGAAGGCATGTGATGGGTGGTGAGTAGTTAGGCACATGTGCCTAGGTACCTTACTTAGAAAATTAGCAATAAGAAGATGGAGAAAAGTAAGCAAGAGGGAAGAGCACTATCATGTGGGATGGGCTCGGCTTGGCATCACGCGGACAACTCGGCATAAGGCGAGTGCTCAGCGTTGGCATGGGTGCTCGGTGTGCGCGAGTACTCGGCACGTGGGTGCTCGGTGTGCGTAAGTGCTCGGCACTGGTGTAAGTGCTCGGCGTGTGCGGATGCTCGGACCTGGTGTGAGTGCTCGACGTGCGTGGGTGCTCGGCGTTGTGCGGGGCTCGGCAGTGGCACGCGGCGAAGGAGTGCCCGGCAGTGGCGCGAGGCAGTATAAATTCCGGCATGGGGTGCGGAGCTCGGCGTAGCTCGTGTGGGGGCTGGCACGGATAAGTGCCCGGCTTCGGGAGTGCTCGGCAGCCCGGTGCCCGGTGTCTTGGTGCTCGGCGCAATTGAGTGCTCGGCGTGCGGAGTCGCGCGGGTGCTCGTCCATCTGCTAGGTGCTCGGCGCCACGGAGATGCTCGGCATTGCGGCAGGTCGGCGGATTGGGTCGGCGTCACGGTAGTCGGCGTTGGGCGACGGGGACAGCAGCTCGGCCTTGTAGTGCCCGACCTTGGAGAGCTCGGCGTGACAAAGTGCTCGGCTCGGCAGGGTCAACAAGAGTGTTCGGCAGCCTAGTGCTCGGCACGCCCAGTGCTCGGCATCCCAGGGCTCGACGCGGTGAAGTCTTCGACAACCCCATGCTCGGCATCCCGGTGCGCGGCGTGGAGGAGTGTTCGGCGGCCTAGTGCTCGGCATCCCGGTGCACGACGGGGAGGAGTGTTCGGCGGCACTTGGTGCTCGGCACCCCACGCAAGTCATGGAAAGTGCTCGACACTTAGTGGTCGGCGTCATGAGGAAGATGCCCGACGTTTCTAATGCTCGACTTCGACAAGATGGCTTTGAATTCTTCGTAATGGGCGCTCGGGGTTTTGCGTATAGGCCTGTGTGGTGATGAGAAGATTGAAGGTGCGACGGGCATAACGCTTATCCCGATGTGCGTGGTTCTTCAATTCCTTACGACAGGCTCAACTTGTCTAAGGAATGGGGGGGCTAGATGATGTGGTCGATAGTAGTGGTTCATAAGGAACCGGTTGTGATCCGGTCATCAGTGACAATATGGAGGGGACCGGCTAAGCGTTATGGAAGTCGGGTGGTTGGGAGTGCTCGGCGTCGCATGGTGTTCGGCGTCCCTCAAGCGCTCGGCATTGAAGATGGTCGGGATGGAGTGTCTGGCGCGGCATCGTCTGGTATGGCGAGTGCCCGGCGTGGGCAAGTGCTCGGCGTGAGGCCCCCAGCAGGTGCTCGGCCTTGGGAGGTGCTCGGCAGCCCTTGTGCGATCGACGGTCTTCGTGTGTTCGGCGACCCTCGTATGCCGTCGAAGGAGCTAGAACTCGAAGGTGGCTTCGGGATCAAGTTACGAAGAGGTTGGTAACAACAAGGATTCTTGCAATACAGGATATTCTTGACCTAATTAAGTAGTTCACACAAGAAAGACTTCTTATCCTACTGGGACTCTCCAAATTCTCTCTTATAAAAGGGAGCAGGTTCATTCATTTTACACAACACACATTCACGAACTATCTCGTTACTCTGCCATTTTCTCTCTAGACCATCACTGACTTGAGCGTCGGAGTGTTCGCGCCGGGACCACCTCCGGCGTGCTTTGCAGGTACCGACGATCAAAGAGACACAACCCGGTTCGAGAGGAGCGGTCCAACGGTTCGAGTATTTGTGGTATAACAGTTGAGTCGGGGGGCATAGCCTCTCAAGGAAGGCAAGAGAGTCGCAGAACGCCTCGACCAATGCCTTGCGGTAATATTCAAGGAATACTGCACCGGTCGGGGACTTCAGAAAGCCCTTGCGAACTTCTAGGCACCCCGCCTCCTTCTAGGCACCCCGCCTCCCTTTCCGCCAGGAACTCATCATTGGCCTTCACTAATTCGATCTCTAGTTTCTCAACCTTCTGCGTAGCCCTCTCCTTCTCAGACCTCAATTTGGCAATCACGGCATTAGCAGCCTCGAGCTCCTCTTCTTTATCATAAAGCTCTTTGCATTTGGTCGTATACTTCTCCTTCATAATTTTAACGTTCGAGTCAGGAGAAGTGGCCTCATCAATCATCGAAGGGAGCAAGTAGGCGAGCAGCTGGAGATAATAGCAAAAATAGCAATAAGAAAGTTAACACCAACATCGAGCTATGAACGCAAAAGTGGATGCTATAAAAATTAAGCTTACACGAGGGAGGAGACGGGCAGCATAACGATCCTGGTGATAGGGGTGGCCATCGGTCCTAGCCTTATCATCCTCGGGCATAGTCGAGTGAAGATATTCAAGGATCTAAAGAGGGTCAGGGTTATCGTAGAGTCGGGATGGTTGCTCGAGGGTGATCGAATGCATCAGTACAGGGGACGCTTGCCCCACGTCTTTCTCAACGGCCTTCTCTTTTCCCTTCTGACGTTTAAGGGACTCGGGCACGAGCACCACGTCTCGTTGGTCTTGGGGCCGCTTACGAGGGTTTGAACCTGATGTCTTGCTCGGCTTGGTGGAAGACGGGATCACCACTTTAGATTTTTTAGCGGCGACCATCTTAATAGCCGCATTGCCTGGCGTCGAGCTTGATCCTCCAACTGGCTTTTTCGGAGGAATTAAACGGCCCGATTTGTCCTCGCCCTTCTTGGTGGCAAAGCGATTGAGAACATTAACTGCAAAGAAAGACTGGAATCAGCAAGTAGTACAACAATAATAAAGGAGAAACATTATTATGACGATGCCGGAGCCCAAAAATCCTGCGACTTACGAGTATCCTCAAGACGAGGAAGATTTTTATCAATAACGATGCGAGCGTAATTAAGCAGAGACGGCTCTTTGCACAACTGACGAGCAAAGCATGTGTGTTTGTTAAGCTCTTCTAGAAGCAGGACGAACTGGCTCGGGTCGGCCGTTTATCTTGATCCACCTTCCCGGTAATCCAGACGTTGAAGAAGGGATACTCGCCGTCGGCTGGGCGAATGAAGACGAACTTCAACTTCCATTCAGTGACGTTTGACGAGAGATCGTCTAAGAAAGAGACGCCCGAATGGCGGACTAGGCAATGGGCCCCTTTTATGAGTCTATACCCATAGCAATAAAAAAGAAACTCGGGTGAGAAGTAGCGGAGTCTTATTCGGGAAACAACTATAAAAACAACCATGATGCGAATAGCATTGGGGGAAAACTGGTTTATGGGTATATGGTACATGTTACTAATTGACATGAGCTCGGGCTGGATGGGAAAACGGAGACCGAACATTATTTGATCTATAAAAAAGGTAAAAAAATCCAGAAGGAGGACGAGAGAAAACGTCGCCAGAACCGGGAATCTTCAACTCCCAATCGGAAGGAAGTCCACTGAATTTTCTAAAGCCTTCGACTTGGGCTACAGAGGCATAAGAAATGGGATTTAAAACGGCTACTTTAGCCAAGGGAAATGCTACCGATACAACATTTTGAGGATAATTAGGAAGAGCAATTAAAGGTACAAGAACTGGACTAGTACTATACACAGGAATGTCTAGCAATCTAAAAGGAATACCTCGAGGAAAGAGGTCGAGACGAGGAGTTTCCCCTTGGGGGGGACTTGCGGAAACATCTACCAAGCCGCCCTCTAGAAGGGCCTGTTCGTATTCATCCCAGTCGACACGAGGAGCGACGACGTGGGAGGAGAAAGATGGTGGTGATATATTAGCCATTCTGTACCCAACTACTTGCACCGAATCAGACGATTGAGGGACCTCGTCAATCAAACGCTCGACGGTACCGAGAGAGAAGTCAGAGCCAGAATCTAAAAAAAAAAGAGAGAGGGAAGTCGAAGTTAGTAAAGTGAGGAAAGAACTAGCATGGAGAGAATGGCAAATAAGTCGAACGACGGAAGTTTCCGCGGAAAAAATTCAAAGTTTTAGTTTGATGAATGATTGTTAAGGCAACTTGGTCTCTATCGAAAGGTTGAAGAACAAGGAGAAGGAAAGGTCCGATGGACTAGGCCCAGGTCCAAGTCGGCTTACCGAAGGAAGGATCGACAAAGTCCATAACAATGCGCGAGAAGAAAAAGAGACTCTCAGTCGAGTCAATCTACCGATAAACGCAAATTCTAGAGTAGCACCGAAGCACAAAAGATCTAACGTTAAAAGTTACCCAGAATCATCTGAAATCTCCCAAGAATATGAAGAACATCTATAAATCCCAAAATAAAAAACCCAAAAAATTGACAGAAATCTACAAAATTATGGGAATTAAAGAACTTACACATGGTGATCGGAATTGGAGGTCCTGAAAGTGCCGAGGGAATGGCCGGAGAAAGCAGCCGGGAAATGTTGAACGCTGAAACTGCCGAATGCTTTATTGCAGGGAAAAGAAGAAAGCTCAAGAACTCTCGAATACGAAAAGTGTGAAAAGATGGAAGGAAAAGATATTTATAAGGGAAACGGCGAAATCCCAACCGTTGGATTAAAGTAAAACTAATGGCTCGGATGATACACGGAATTCGAAGCGGCAGGGAAAATAATGAGGCGGCATGTCACATCCCAGTCCAAAAATTTTGAAATTCAAAATGATGATAGTGGATACGCTCAGAAAAGTCCTTAAGCATAGAGTTAAACCACAGGCATCCTAATCAAACCAAGCGAATCATCGGCCTAACAATTTGAGAATAAAGACGAGACGACTCATCAGCGAAAGATAAAGAAGGCCTACTAAATTTACACTTAAGCTTGAAGTCGCTTAGAGTAATTTTTGGAGGGGACTAGATGATATAGCCCTATTACCATAGTCCGGTTCAAATGCTAGTTACTTGACTAGAATGAATACTGTTGCCGACATCATTAAGTCGACATTTCCGAAAGTCGACTTGACCCAATAGCCATTCGAGGGTCGCTATTTACTCGACAACGATTCCGAGACGATTTCCGAAGTCGACTTGGGAAGAGTCGACTCCTTCCATAAAAGGCTAGTGGGCACAGCAAAGTACCCTCAATACATATACGACTTCAGGTCGACTTGGCGGTACCCGGAGCCGACTTATGAGATCTCCGATGACTTGATACACTTAGATACAACACAGGAAAAATCTCTAAGGGAGACCGAGCTTACATAGGATAAGGAAGAATCTTCGTGCTGACTCAGGAGTGAGCAGAATGTGAACCGACCAGGGTATTTTGGACACTTCGCGTAAGTCTGCCAGGGCATTTTAGGTACTTCAAGTAAATGTTTCTACTCCTATATAAAGGGGCTGAGGTAACTCCAAACCCTAACTTTTCATTCTCTACTCATTTCCCAGCTGCTGCTCCTACTGAGCAGAGCTCATCTTCACCACTTTCACTGACTTGAGCGTCGGAGGCACTTCACCGGAAACACTTCCGGTGTTGAGTTCTTGCAGGTGTTTGCAGCGGTTCAAGGACGATTTGGATCCAATTCGAACAGATCAGAGCTCATTTCCGTCGGTTCACTCCAGATCTAGGAGAAGACCCATCAGACTAGTTTGCCATCCCCAATTTTCCAGATTGCATTTTCAAAGTATAGATCTTTCACATTCACCAGCTAGCCCAAAGCCATGAACAGTTGTGCTTTTTCTTAGCTGTAGCCAACTCACAGTCCGAGAAATATCTCCCTTTTAGGATTTGACTTACTAGGAGGTTGGGTTGATTTTGAAGCCCACATAGCTGCTTTAAAATCATAGCCTTATTAAAGATATGCAGGTCATGGAAACCTAGGCCAACCATCTCTGTTGGTAAAGAAATATTCTGCCAGATTTGCCAATTTATTCCTCCCATGTTACTACTGCTCCACCAAAAGCTAGCCATGGCTGAAGAATTTGTGACTGATTGTGGCAGTTGAAGCAAGGCATGGTGTATGTTGGCAGGGCCCCAAGCACAACCTCCAGAAGGAACTCTTTACCTGCAAGTGAATGGTGTCTATTCTTCCAGTTCAAGATTCTATTATTCACAGCCTCACAAACAAAAGAGAAGGTACCAGTTTTGGATACACCAATGCCAAGTGGCAGGCCAAGGTACTTGAAAGATGTTTGAGGCTTAATACCTAAGAGGATGCTACAAATTTGGTCTTTCAGGGTCTGGGTGTGTTTTTACTGAAAAAAAAATGAGTGACTTCTCAAGATTGACTTTTTGCCAAGTCAAGCTATTATAGTGAGCAAGGATGTTCAGGAGGGTGTAAGTTTGCTGGGGCATTAGCATTGGAGAAGATGAGGGTGCCATCTGCAAAATATAGGTGGGTAAAGGAGGGGCAGTGTTTGGTCATTTTGATACCCCGCAGATTACCTCTGGACACCTCAGTTTTAATCAAATGAGAAAAGACCTGCAAATTGGTTCTGCACCTGCAGATTCTGTAATTTAGGTCTTCCAATCAATACACCATGGTTTTGAAAACCGAACTGATCATCGAATCGGTGAAGCTACCAGGTCAATGTTCACTTGTTGAACCTGTGATCGAGCCGGTTTAATAATATATATATATATATATAATTTTATTTATTTTATATGTATAGTATATAATTGTATATATTTTTATTATCAATTATATAGTGTATAATGACAATAATATTAAGTATATGTATATATATATATATATATATATATATATATATACTTACGGAATTAGGATCATATGAGAATGGTAGATAGTGAAAGAAATAAGAATGATTTTGTACCATTAGATTAATAATGTCAATGGACATGATGAAATCAAATTAAATAACAATGGTCAAATATGTAGTGGCAAAATAGTAAATACATTACTTTTACATGACCAAATAAATACAATAGAGGGCATTTATGTAATTTAATTACACAAAAAATACGGCGGGTCCCACACCTATATTAAATGCACTATCTCTCCATCCTCATTCTCTTCTCTTCTCTCTCTCTCTCTCTCTCTCTCTCTCTCTCTCTCTCTCACACACACACACACACACACACACAAATTCACCACCACCACCTACAGCCGTCGGCAACCTCCCGCCTCTGCCACCACAGCGACCAGCCGTCCAGGAAGATGCTGCATATGGCCTCCGACCGCAGCCAACCTCTGCCCACCGTCGGCCTCCGCGCTCCGCCACCACCACATCGAACAGCCTGTCGTGGCAGCTGCTTCATACGCCGACGACCTTCCCCCGACTGTAATGTTGTGTACAAATTATTTTTATTTTACCGAGCACCGAATCAAATGATTTGTTTCCCGGGTCGTTCTCTTGAGGAAGACTATTCGGAATTTAGAATTGATATTGATAGCACATAAAAACAAAATAAATCCTAAACATTCTAATCAAGATAGATTGATAATGATTCATTATTAACTATAAATAATATAAAACAACTAAAATGATAAATGAAGAAAATGCGAAAGATACTAGGGAATCGGGAATAAATGTTTTGAATCGAAATGCAATTATCGACTTGTGATTGTTCGGTTAAAGAATTCGAGTCACCTACACGTTTAGAGATTTATCCTCAATACCTTTTGGATTATGAGAATAAATATAAACGGTAAATTAACGAGTTGTTTAACACATAGACAATACCTTTCGGATTATGTCTATTTTGTATGAGTCTCGATCGAGTGACCTCTTCCCTTTCGGTTCAAGAGTCAATTAAAATAGACTATAGGATTTTTAGTCGTCTAGTCTATTCGGATAGTGATCGTCACAATAGAACACATCATATTCAATTTGAAAACAAGTTTAACATTGAAGTGTCACTCTTCAATACTTAGAAATCAATTGCAAGGTTGAATTGTCACTTTTCAACAATATGTCATTCCAAAGTAAAAATCAAAAACCGAATTTAGAATTAACTCATACAAAGTGAACAATCGACGAGTACGATAATCACATACGAAATCAAATATTCATCCCTATCCCTAGCAAATGATTTAGCTATTCATATAAAAAAAATAAACTCAACATAAGATTCATTGCAAATTATCATTACAAGAAAAACAACTTACAAGTAATCCAAGTCGAGAAATAAAGTTGATACAAACGCCAAACCGAAAACAAATGCACGCCACACCGGAACAAGTACAAGCCTTGGAGAACACCTCCAAAATTCACAACCAAAAGAGAAACTAATCTAAGACAACATATAAGAATGATGGTAGTGGTGAGGATGATAATATTTTGGATTGTGATGGATAGATGTTGGTTAGATGATGGAGCTATTTATAGATATATCATCAACCATAATCCACCAACATCAACCACAATTTACCAACAATAACCACAATTCAACTAAAAATCTACCATAATTCATCTACCAAAGAAAGAATGGAAGAAAAGGTGAGAGAAGATAAGAAATTTGAGATAAAAGATGGAATTTTCGGACCAAAACCGAAAGTGATTTTTCCGCGCGCATTCGCGCACGTCTCGGGCAGCTCTGCTTCTCGGGCTTGTTTTAGGCTCGTCCGAACTCGGAATTGAATTCCGTTTTTTCCTACGCGTAGCTAATGAACCCATCTATCCAATGATGCTTGCAAACCATACTTTTGCCTAGAGTACAAATTATGTGGAATTTTCAACCTTTAAAGGGTCGGTAACTTGCGCGGCTTCGCGTTTTTGTTCCGTCCGGATTCATCCGAACTCAAAATCAACTTCCGTTTTTTTTCTATGTGTAGCCAACGAGTCCATCTACATAACCATGATTGCCCGGTCTATAATCAACTCCTCACGAGACTTCCGACATGCACACCAAAAACAAAGAAAAACTGGAAAAACACACGAAAAACACAAAGAAAACCAAAATAGAACAAAACACATAATAAAACACAGAACGAACTAAAAACTCACGAAATAACCTAAAATGAAGAAGAATGAGGGGAAAAGAAGAACAAAAATATAGCGAAAAATGCAACAAAAATGGTTACAACAACTCCCCCACACTTAAGCATTTGTTCGTCCCGAACAAAGAGAAAAGAAAACAAAATACGAACATAGGTATCGGATTGAAATAAGACGTGCTTCAAAATGTTTAAATCTATCGAGTCGAATTCCAACAACCGTACGACCATATGCCTCAAATATCGACTTGGCCTTAAAATGACAAACTCTCAACATTTAGGTCATCATATATGCCTCACTCATTTTCTTGTTCGAATATGTGATGAGTTCGCTCAAAATTGGTCGATATTCTCATTTCAACATATGCTTGCCAATCGTCTAAATTACTCAGAATCAATCATAGCTTGAAATTTTCGAATCAAGAGGATTTATCGGGTTGTAATGTGGGATGTAGGTAAAGGTAAGGATATATAAATAGACAAGAAGCTCAAATACACAATTAAAATTCTCGAGTAATAGAATACTCGAATGTCCGCCACTCGCCCATACCGTCCACCAATGTCTCCACAAACAACACCTATATGCTCCAATCGAATTGCAATATTGCTTGAATTATTACACAATTTTTTTTATTTGGAGAGTTACTATTTCCGAACAAGCTTGAATCGTAAGGACAATATTCCTTAGGTTTAAACATTGGAGGTCATCCAAGTGTCCTAAGGTGGTTTCCCATTACTCGTTACTCGTTAAAATGAATAACAAGTAAGCGGAGTATAATCCAATCGATTCATCTTGCGAGCTCTCATGTATTTTATTTTTTTATTTTTATATATTTTTTTTTTATTTTTTTATTATTTTTTTTTATATTGGTCAAGCAATAAAATGCAACTCAATTTTTACCTCGTTCAAAAATATCGCCACTTCACCAATCAAAACTCAAGACCTGTCAACAATCAGATATATATATATATATATATATATATATATATCTTACAAGAAAAGGCTTCAAGTTCAAACGGGCTACTAGCGGAAAATGTATTTTTTAGGGTCAAGAACAAGGCAAAACGAGCTAACAACAAAACGCCTCAATCATTTTCGTAATTTCAAACTTAAACCAATTCTTTTCAAATAGACTCAAGGCAAGTTCTAATCATTCGAGAATACAACCAATATCTCTCAAGAAAGAAAAGTAAGGATCAAAACCTCACAAGGTAAATAAATGTCAATTACAATCAAGTAAATATCGAGGCAATGATAAATACGTCCGTCATCACAACTTCTCAATTTCATCAAACATTTATCGACAAATCATATAATTCATCGATACCAAATGCTCGA
>CACSLK010012206.1:14241818-14264093 GCA_902706635.1 Striga hermonthica
TTCCGCACATTTCAGACTTAGTATGTATTATGAGATTATCAGACTTATGCATGTATAATGCCTTTATCTCCGTGGTACCTTTATATAACAGATTTGATTAGGTTGCATGTACTTATTTACGTCTGCATGAGAAAGAGTTTAAGTTAGTAGCATCCCGCAAGTTAGTATGAGTATTTTCGAAAATAAAGTTTAAGAGTTTTTCGAAAATAAAAAGCAAAAAATTTTACTCTGATTTTATAAATTCTAGAAATAATTAGGCAGGGTGTTACAGTTGGTATCAGAGCCACTTTGTGGTTCTGTATACTTAAAAGGTTTAGAAAAGCATGACCACGCCACGCTCACGCCGCGCCGACTCCGAGGTAAGTCACCTAAGTTTTTAAGTTTCTGCAAGTGCATGAGAAAGAGTTTAAGTTAGTAGCATCCCGCAAGTTAGTATGAGTATTTTCGAAAATAAAGTTTAAGAGTTTTTCGAAAATAAAAAGCAAAAATTTTACTCTGATTTTATAAATTCTAGAAATAATTAGGCGGGGTGTTACACTAGGTCACGGAGAAGGTATCTCGGAGGGTTGTTCACTTCTTCTTCGTCGTTTCGTGCCATCTCGGTTTGGTCGTTGGAATTTGAGGGTTAGAGAGAGAGATTGGCGAACAAGTCTCGTAAAGCCTCGTCAATAGATTTGTCCTTCGGAATAAGCACACGACCACTCCTAGTACGCATACAAAAACAAAAGTTTGTTACGAGCACCTGCTAACGAAAAAGAGTGAACTACAAATACTTCAAAAATACTAAAAATAAAACAAGAAAAACAAGGAAAAACACAAAAACAATATTACAATAACAAAGAGAAATACAAAAAATACATGAAAAAAAATGCACGAAATAATTCCTAAACCTTCCCCGGCAACGGCGCCAAATTTGTTGTGTACAAATTATTTTTATTTTACCGAGCACCGAATCAAATGATTCGTTTCCCGGGTCGTTCTCTTGAGGAAGACTATTCAGAATTTAGAATTGATATTGATAGGACATAAAAACAAATTAAATCCTAAACATTCTAATCAAGATAGATTGATAATGATTCATTATTAACTATAAATAATATAAAACAACTAAAATGATAAATGAAGAAAATGCGAAAGATACTAGGGAATCGGGAATAAATTTTTTGAATCGAAATGCAATTATCGACTTGTGATTGTTCGGTTAAAGAATTCGAGTCACCTACACGTTTAGAGATTTATCCTCAATACCTTTTGGATTATGAGAATAAATATAAACGTAAATTAACGAGTTGTTTAACACATAGACAATACCTTTCGGATTATGTCTATTTTGTATGAGTCTCGATCGAGTGACCTTTTCCCTTTCGGTTCAAGAGTCAATTAAAATAGACTATAAGATTTTTAGTCGTCTAGTCTATTCGGATAGTGATCGTCACAATAGAACACATCATATTCAATTTGAAAACAAGTTTAACATTGAAGTGTCACTCTTCAATACTTAGAAATCAATTGCAAGGTTGAATTGTCACTTTTCAACAATATGTCATTCCAAAGTAAAAATCAAAAACCGAATTTAGAATTAACTCATACAAAGTGAACAATCGACGAGTACGATACGAAATCAAATATTCATCCCTATCCCTAGCAAATGATTTAGCTATTCATATAAAAAAAATAAACTCAACATAAGATTCATTTCAAATTATCATTACAAGAAAAACAACTTACAAGTAATCCAAGTCGAGAAATGAAGTTGATACAAACGCCAAACCGAAAATAAATGCACGCCACACCGGAACAAGTACAAGCCTTGGAGAACACCTCCAAAATTCACAACCAAAAGAAAAACTAATCTAAGACAACATATAAGAATGATGGTAGTGGTGAGGATGATAATATTTTGGATTGTGAGGGATAGATGTTGGTTAGATGATGGAGCTATTTATAGATATATCATCAACCATAATCCACCAACATCAACCACAATTTACCAACAATAACCACAATTCAACTAAAAATCTACCACAATTCATCTACCAAAGAAAGAATGGAAGAAAAGGTGAAAGAAGATAGGAAATTTGAGATAAAAGATGGAATTTTCGGACCAAAACCGAAAGTGATTTTTCCGCGCGCATTCGCGCACGTCTCGGGCAGCTCTGCTTCTCGGGCTTGTTTTGGGCTCGTCCGAACTCGGAATTGAATTCCGTTTTTTCCTACGCGTAGCTAATGAACCCCTATATCCAATGGTGCTTTCAAACCACACTTTTGCCTAGAGTACAAATTATGTGGAATTTTCAACCTTTAAAGGGTCGGTAACTTGCGCGGCTTCGCGTTTTTGTTCCGTCCGGATTCATCCGAACTCGAAATCAACTTCCGTTTTTTTTCTATGTGTAGCCAACGAGTCCATCTACATAACCATGATTGCCCAGTCTATAATCAACTCCTCACGAGACTTCCGACATGCACACCAAAAACAAAGAAAAACTGGAAAAACACACGAAAAACACAAAGAAAACCAAAATAGAACAAAACACATAATAAAACACAAAACGAACTAAAAACTCACGAAATAACCTAAAATAAAGAAAAATGAGGGGAAAAGAAGAACAAAAATATAGCGAAAAATGCAACAAAAATGGTTACAACATGTAACGTGGTGGAGCATCTCGAAAGCCATGGCAATGTGGTCGTCTCACTCGACTTCGACGTCGACAAGCACATTCACGACGACGTGGCCTGCGACAATTACTAACACGACTTCACCGGAGAAAACGAGATGCACCGGCAACATTGAGGACCGTTGCAGGATCACCGGCGACGGGGAGGGGTAGTACCGACGGCGGTGACAGCCGACGGTGATAATGTCCTGCAGTCGGGAATTGCATTTTTTGGGGTTTATTTTTGAAAATTTGACAAGTTTGAGGGACTTGTGTGAAATTTCAACAATTTGAATATATTAGAATTTAGGTCATAGGTCCAATTTGTAATTAATCAAACTATAATTAATATTTTATAAATTATTTGTATATTACAATTGAGTTCAAGTATCGAATTTGTAATTAATTGAAATATAATTAGTATTTTGACGTTTAATATTTTAATATATTTAAGCAGAAAATAAAAATTATTATACTAAAAGCATAAAATAATAATAATAATAATAATAATAATAATAATAATAATAATAATAATAATAAAATGTTTACTAATATATATATAATAATATATGGTTTGGTCGTTCGGTTATTTCAACTTTTGAAAAAAATCCGATAACTGAGTTTTTAAAAGTAAAAAGAAAATAATAACCGAATTGAAATATAAAATATCGAACCGAAAATTATAATTTGGTAGTTTTGGTTTGATGTTGTGAATTCTGATGGAACATTAAAGTATAATCCGTCTAATACTTTTGTGCATTCATATCGCATATGTTTACTTGATTTGTTTATAAAACTAATATTAATAATCGCTTAATCGGGTTACTCTAGATAATTGAAATAATTTATTGTTGAATTATAAAAAATATATTTATATTTTTTATTTATATTTGATATTATTTACTACAAATGAAAAGTCATGACATATAAAATACGAATTTCGATAATGTGCGTTCCAGCAGATACTAATATGCATTTAGTCTTACATTATTGTGCATAAAACTGATATCGATTTTTACGTGCAATTTTAAATTTAGAACAGTTTAATGTGTATCTCAATTATGATTATTGAGCATTTATCAATTTTTTAATATTATAAAATTATATTTATCATTTTTTATATTTATATTTAAGGTTTTACATTATTTTCAAATTATAGACTTTATTATTGTGCAACCTAAACCGATCGATATTTTTTTTTTGTCCCAAATGGATCGAATTACTCTGTTGATTCAACCGCTTGACCGAATTATTTAAAAAAACAAAATAATTTATTATTTATATTTTAAAAATATATTTAGTATTTTAATAATTTAAAATATTCTATATTATTTTTGGTTAAAAAATTAATATATTAAATATCAAAACCGATAATGTGCATCACCAATTACGTTAATGTGGATTTAGTTTAGTATTATTGTGCAGTATGTAGTACGTTTTTTTTTTTTTTTTTGTGCATTTCAATTTTAGACAACTTTAATATTGCACATTTCAATTATCATTATTGTGCAGTCCGATAGTTAAAATGTGCATCTTGTTTAATAGTATAGTGCATTAAGATTATGTTTGGTAAAACTAGCTGATAAGTTAGTTGATAACTGATAAGCTAGCTTATAGCTTATTAGTAATTTTCGAGCTTATAGCTTATAACTTACAGCTTATGACTTATAGCTGAAAAGCTAGCTGATATGATATAAGTGTTTGGTAAAATTAGCTGATAAGATAGCTGAAATAAAAATTTCAATGAGCTTATTTGAAAAGCTACCAAAAGAAGCTTATCAAATAAGCTCGAGCTTTTTAAATAAGCCCGTCCTACCAAACAGAGCTTATTTAAAAATAGGGAGCTTATAAGCTAATCAAATAAGCTATAAGCTAGCTTATTGGTCTACCAAACATATCCTAAGTAGAGTGTATCTTTTTATATGCATAATGTAATATATACTAAAACCGAAAAAAATAATCAGTTCGATTGGTTAACCATACTAACATAAATAGCCGAAATAACTTATAATTTAATTTATAAAATATATTAAATATTTCAATAATTGTCCATGAATATGGATTTATTAAAACTTTGCTATAAATTATGTATTTCTCCATGTATACATTGAATATTAATTAAAATTTATGAAATTGCATATATGACACTAAGCATTATAAAATTTCAAAATCAATCAATAACCCTAAACCCCCAAATTCAATTAAAAGTTTATTTTGCAGCACCCACGGCCAGTCAATCTCTGGACGTCCGCGGCCGAAAGCTAGAGGAGATGCACATCTATCCGACGAATCTTTGGACGTCCGCGGCCGAAAGCTGGAGGAGATGCACATATATCTGACGAAGCCGTCGAGACTACTGTCGACCGCTGTATAGGGCACCCTGTGGCCGCTCGTGACGGGCTTGCATGCGATTTATGGCCTCTGGTCGGTTGTCTGCGACAAAGGTCATGAGTAGCTCGCCGACGACGCGGTGTGGCCCTTCTGACCGCCAGGTACAGAAATGCAGCGGCAACGACGGACGACGTACAGTGAAGTTGCGCCTCGTCTCGTGGTCATGCTGAAAAACGTGGCGACGTCATCAGGCGCGGTCCAGCGGCATTCTGGGTGATGGCGCCGTCGTGGAGGTCCGTTTGTCAGACAATGTGCCGGCGGATGTGCGTGTGACAGTGTGTGTGTGACGGATTGTGTGTGGTGTGCGTGTGTGTGTGTGACGGGGTGTGTTGTGTGTGTGTGAGGTGTGTGTGAGAGGGAGGACAATTGAGTCATGAGAGAAAGTGTCACGTGGCAGTTGGGGGGGGCGGTTGGTGTGCGTGGGTCCCACTGTTTTTTAATGTTGTCAATTACCACATTACCCTTAATGAGAGTAATATTGATTTTTTTAACCATTAAATTATCTGATCTAATAACTACGATTTATTTTTATTTCTTTCATTAAACATCATTCTCACTTGAACCCAACCCTATGCTTACGTATCATGATATTTTTAAGCCTGTTACAATTTTTTACAGCTACTTTTGAAGAAATATTGTTCATTTTGTAATCATAAGAAATATTATTCATTTTTGTAATTATGACAATAATGTAAGAGGAAATTGTACTCTATACAAGCAATATCATAAATTATTACATAAATGAAACTCATATGTAAGTATTAGCAAATATACAAAACCTGACATAATTAATTACAAATTTACCAAATTTATAAAAAATGACTAATTTAAAGATACAATTAATATTCAAATTAATTTAAGGTTTCTCTCTCTTCCCCTCTCTCTTCTTCTCTTTCTTCTCTCTCGCACTCTCTGTTCTTTTTCTCTCGATCGGTCGAAGACCGTGCTATCACTGAATCTTTCAACCAATGAAACCCTTCTAACCAATTCTTATTTCTCTACTCACTGTCGCTTTTCAAACCCCACCTTCAAATTCAACATACAAATACCTTACTACGCATCTTTTTATACTGCTGCACAAGAATGATTATGTCTTTGGGCGTCTTTTCGAGTATCTTTTGGCTAACACGGTGCCTCTAGCAAGGTTATCTCCTACAACCGTCAGGCTTGCCGCCCCACGCGCACGGTGACGAGCGTGGCCGGCGAACCAATCCATACGAAGATTTTCAGGGGCCGGCGAAGGTGATTTTCAGCGGTCGACGGAGCAAGCCCGACGTTGAGGTAGTTGGTGAAGAAGGGCCGTCGGGTGGATTTTGTGGTTAGGTTTTAGTTGAGCGAAATACTAGACCAGACGGTATATATGTTGTATATATCTCTCTTATATCTTATATGGGAGAGTTAGAGAGCTTCAAACGCTGACATGTGTCCATTTTTATGGTCTTCATATTGCGACACGTGTCGAGAAGGTTTGTATAGTTGCACATACCATGTTTTTAAGTCATTGAAAGGTGCTGACACCAGTTTATGTGAATTGACTGATTTGCCTTCATTTTCTTTGCTTTTTGGGGGTAGGCTTGTAATCAGTTCGCATACAGTGTGGGTGCTGACACACGCTACACACCACACGTTCTTTCTTCTTGGGTCGTCTAAATAATCGGAAAATCTGGTGCACCGTTTGATCGTTGATTTGATCTCCGTGAATTGAGCTGCAATCCACAGGAAATGTTTCAATCTCTTACCTGTAGTTGCGTATACCTTACACAGTTTTTCTGGTTCAATTTCTTTTAAACAATGTTTCCTAAATTTTCATACTCCACCCAATCCCAAATCTAAATTTTCAAAAACCAAAAAAACACCTAGCGGCGGCGAGTCTACAGACGACGATCGACAAACGGCAGTGCAAAGATGGCTCCGGCAACGGTGAAATGGTGGCGAGAACTATGAGGCGAGCTGGAGAATGTTATGTACTTAGATTTCTTGCTGCTAGGTTTGAATCCTCCATTATTGGAGTCTGGTCGAACAACAGTGCACCATGGTCGGGCTTTTCCGCCAATCCTACCCGAAATTGGGTAAGCAACTTCTGTACTTTATTTTTAATTATTTGTTTCATTTTGCAGGTTGAATGTGAACCATATAGTATAATAGAATAATTGGTACAACCCCGTATAATGAGAAGCGTTCAAAGAAGAATGCAAGTAACTATTATTTCATTTGTATTTGCTATGAATTATAGTGATGTTTTTGTGGAGTTGAATATATCTAAAGACTGTTGAACTTTGTAAATCGTGCAATTGAAGATTTTTCATGTTCACTGTTTGCTGAAGCTGTGATTGCTTTACCTTGTGCAGGTGATGATCTACATGCTCATGACACGATGAACAATTGCAGGTAATTATCTACAAGTTCATGATACGAGAGAAAATAGAAAAAGGTGTATGTTCTAGCAATCCCCTTCTTGGTGCTAATTAGTTTTTGAGTTTCTTAATACTTATATTTTCAGAGTTCGTGAATAATTTTGGAGTCCATCATCTGCAGTTACTGCAGCCTAGAGTACCTCCACCACGTCGTCGTTTTGAATCCCGTTAGCTTCGCCTCCACCATTGGTACCAGTGCTTGCTCTGCTCTCCCTCTTCCCCGATCAATCGGTGAGTGTTTTAATGATTAATTCTATTCAACTTTGAGCTTAAAGGTATTCTATGGACGGAAAAAGAGAGAGGATTCTAACCTATCAGTGCAAGAGAGACAGTTATTCAATTTTCCAATTGTCGTTGGGTGCGGTGGCATTTTGTACTTCACCCCATCTGATCTCGGAAACAATTGCTGTAAAAATATATATGAATTAAGCCTTGCTATTTGATTTAGCTCATTTTTCGGGTTTGTAATCTGATTTTACTTACTATGTTTTACAAGAGATTATCTTCAATGATTGCTCAACTTTTTTCTGCACTGCCCTTAGATTCGAACACTGGTAATGCTTAAGTCTCGTTTTCTCTCACTGCCTGGTGCTTTTAATGCCCGCTTGATACCAGCAGAAAAAGATGAATAATCTAAGGGACTAAAAGCCACCTTCTCCCAGAAATTTCCTTAGGTTTTTAATTATGCTGGTTTTACCTTTTTCTTCAGTAAAAAATCTTCTTTTTTTTTCTTCTTTTTTCTAATGAATATATTAAATACTTACAATGCCAACTTGTATTCATGGAATTTTGTAGATTTGATCTAATAAGGAGAAGGAAGCATCGAGGTTTTCTCAGATGTAGAACAAAATAATTGAAAGTTTCAGAGAGGAAGATTTAATAAACAACAGGTACTACTGGTTTTCCTTAAGTGACCACATTAATTCACTTTCTTATAGAACTTAAAAAGGATATTCAGTTTTGTCAAGTGGTTTATTTATGTTTTTGGTTTTGTTTTTTACTCGTGCCATATCGAGCTGACCGCGAACTTAACCTTATTCAGTGGCCTCCATTTTTATTAGCCAGCAAGGTGGGTGTCCCCTAAACCCCTTTTCTTTCATAAATTTTTTGAGCAATCAAATGATCTATAATTCTTTTTTGTATAGCTTCCTATAGCTCTTCATATGGCAAAGGATAGCAACGGGAGCACTGATTGAGACTAGAGGGATTTGTAGAGGTAATCGTGTATCTATGTATGGAACATTTTGTTTTCTTTTCTTTGTTATCCCCTTTTTCGCACTATGAACATATTGACACATTTATTGTTTGAATTTTTGCTGGAACAAAAATATAAAGGATTTTATGGAGGACGAAGCTACCTCTTCATCATGAGAACACAATTTAACCACCCCTTCTGCCACTGTTTCGATGCCTCCAAATGTCGTCCCTTTTTCCATTATCCCAATCGAACAAAGCGTCTTGTCTCCCGACAAGAACCGGCCCCGACAAATTCTGAAGCAAACCGAAATACAGGTGCCCAAACCCACAAGCTGCCAATGGGCTGGTTCGGATTATATTTGTGATATATTTTTTTGAGCCTCTTATAGGTTTCTACTTTGATGAGATAAAATGAAGGAATGCAAGATGTGACAGAAAGTTCTTTCCTTCTTCATCTGTCAAACCCCAGCCAATCATTTTCTCTCCGACTAGCCGCTGAAGACACTCTCACCGAGTTGAAAAAATTCATCCACGGTACCTTCGCATCGCCGCTGTTGGACTAATTCCCAGTCTGGTGGAGCCCGTTCCTGTAGTCCATCTTTGAGTCCAACATCTTCCCCGTGAAGAGAAGGCTTGTGCTTCTTAGACTTTTTTGTTGTGAAATTAAGGCTTGTGTGTGCGTGTGTGTGATAATCAGCCCCTCCCGTTCATAGATGCAATTTACAAAAGTGAAACATGTGTTCAGTTGGTATATGAAACTTTGAATCACAATTGAGGTATTTTGTCTTTCAAAGATTTATCAATCTTTTATGATTGCTTAGTGTTGTTATTATGCAACTTTTCTTTTAGCTATCACCCGCTGGTGGCAGGCTTATAGTCTCAAGTTATGGCGTTTGGGACGCTTTATGTGACGAAACAGCTTTCGAGTGCTGTCGAGGAATGCCAGATGATGCTGCAAGTTCATAGATTGTCAAAGTAACATTTTATTTATTTTAACTTGTTTCTTCTCCTTTTTCTTTTCATTTTTACTTCGTACCTTATATTTTTGTTTTTCTTGCATGACGTTGTGCAGGTTAAGAGTCTTCGAGATGACATGACGTGTCTTGTTGTGGATACCGAATGTGATTATTTCTGTAAGAATGTGATATTCTTAGAATGTGATTATTGTTCCTTTTATATACATATATTGGATTAATTTTTCTGGTAGAATGTGATTACTTTTTTTCCTATTTCGCTTGTGTTCTTGAATTAATTGACATTAGTCATTCTTTGAGAAAAAAATTGTTGGAAGCCTGAAAGAAAATGAAGAGAACTTGATTCTCACTTTTCTATCCTGAAGAAGAAGGATTTTTTTTTTTTTGCTCATTTTTCAGAACTTGAATACATTTTTTCTTCACATCTGAATCAAAAAAGATTTGTTCAGTATCTAAGAACCAGCGGGCGAGCGAAGCCCGAAGATAACTTACCGATAAGAGAGGTGGCCCTCACGGTATCGACCATGGATAGCCCCTCTCTCGTTCTCTTTGAAATACCAGAATTGGTAGGTATCTTCAGGTGAGGTAACTCTAAATTGATTCTTTCGGATTTTCCTTGATTTTTTCCTATACAATTTCAGGCACAAAACGGGGAGATGAAAAGGTAATGGTTCTTTCCTGCTAGATCATTGGTTCGTTTGTTGATTATATTGGTTCTGGTTTTCGTGAATGAGGTTTTTATTATTTGCATTTTACGCTGCCATGGGTAGCTCGTGAGATATTGCAATAGGGCCCGTGGCAATCGTTTCACTTCTTTTAAGAGCTATGCTGCAAAACGAGATCGACCCGATCAAGAATGCACATTGGTACCATTGGTCGACTTTCACTACAACTCGTGTTGTTGGCATAACACAAGCGATCCTCGGCTTTCTTCGGTAAGATATTTCTTTTTTTGGGTTTAAACAGTTTAAAAGGGCTTTTGAGTAATATATAGCAAAAACTTGTCTTCGCGCTGATTTGGGTTCTTAATAGACTTTCTTGTCGCATTCGGGCATAGTCGAGTTCATGGGTAGGGCCACCATAAAAATTGCTCTCCAGCAGCTAAAAGGCTTTTTAAGCATAAAAAAGTTTACCAAGAAATCAGATATTGTTTTGGTTATGCCAGTCTGTTTTCAGCTCTGCCCATCATGGAATTAGTATTCTCTGTCCACACACACGTGCAATTTTTTTTTTCATTTGTGGCTGACGAGAGCTTACTAAATCAATGGGTGCGATCGAAGATGAAGTTAAAAATACTGATGGACTGTAGGAACTGTATCCACGTGGCCATCCCCAAGCTGCGGGATGGAAAAGAGAGGCCGCCCTGCATTTCTTCACCCAAGCCTGAGGCGGTGGTGAAACCGATTGCTTAAATAAGACTTACGTAGGTAGGAAACATTATTAGAAAACTACCCAATAATTTGTCCATAAAACTTTGTCAAATATGTGCCTTTGGTAGCTGGAAGCCACTTATGTTTACACTTCTTCTATTTGCAGGTAATTTGCTCAGCGTTCACGGGTCTGGAAGCTCCAATACATAGCTGAACTGAAAGACGTGCAAGCCTTACAGTCAAGTATTAAATCCTTTCATTAACCAGCAAAATCTCATTACGAACATGGAGAACAAAGAACTGAAGCAACACCTAGATAGTTTAGCTTAGGGCAGCTATCAAGTATTGTAAGTCAATATATCCAATCAGTATCCGGATCACTATGGGTCATTAGCTTAATGACTATTAATCTTTTTCAATTTATTTTATGTTCTTTCATTTTTACTTGCAAATGTTTCTAACTCTCTACGACATAGTTAGTGTCATGTATGAACAATACAACTTCTCAGTGCCCAATATTTACCTAAAGTGGTTTATCATTAGAGAAAAGTTCACAGAATCACTTGAATAAGTTGTGTCCTCTCTTTTTACTTCCATTAAGTTGTTATTTCTCTCTGTAGGTGACGCAGATGACGGAGCAGGTCAAAAGAAAGATAATATATAACTAACTAAAGGACAATTTAGTTGATTATCTCGATTAGTTGTGTGTTTCTATGCTTTAAATTCATTTAGCAAAACATATTTTAATAATTAACATTGTACTTTGTTGAATGAATTATTTTCTTGAATCAACTAAACCAAAGATCCTTTTATAAGAAGAATGAAATGATTAAAATGCAATTGGTTTTCTGGTTAACCAATCTTCTTCCGTTCTTGCCACCCTTCATGTTTTTTGTTTGTACCTGTGCAATGGTTTAAAATGTTTGTTGAAAAGTACATCATATTTTTTTCCTGCTAAATTTGTTCAAATTTGTTTAATAAGTGTATGATATGGTAATGTAGGTTGCTAATGCTACATGGAACATGGGCGAGTGGAATCAAGAGCTAAATTTGACGACATATAATTGTGAATGAAAATAATTAACATAATAAAATACAAATTAATTTTAGCCAGGTAAGACAAACTTTCAACGCATACCCAAATTTCCAATCGAAACGGATCTTTTGCATAATTTTTCTTTTCTTATCCATAGTTCCTGAAGTTTAGATCTTTTGCACTGGGCTCTTTTGTTTTTAAAATTATTTTCTTTGAAATGGACCTTATATGATGTTAGAAGATTATTAATCATTTTACTGAGTTATTATTTCTTTTGGATACATTTTGTATTTTATTTTTAAAGTGACTTGCCCATATTACACTTTTATTAAGCGATTTTGCAGTCCTGTGTACTAAAGAATGCGAGGGATCTTGTTTATGTTAATGACCGACTTGTCTCTATAAAATGTCTATAAAATAAAATTTAACTGATCATGAGATGGATTATCATGCAATGTAGTTTAAAATACTTGCGGATGAACTCACGTGTGAAGGAATTTGACGAATAATACATTGTTATCTCACGGATTTAAACAACCTCGCAAATCATAAACCGCTGGTGAAATTCAAGAGAGCAAAATCTTAAAACATTTCCATAAAAAAAAGACACAATATATGTGAACAAATACAACATACGCTAGAACAAAAGCTGCAACAACTTATGACAAATTTCCGCAGTAGTTTTACACCGGGTGTTAGACCGCCGTGCGTGCACGGCGTAAATCCATCTAGTGTAGTATATATGTAGTATATTTATACTTTTTGTTGTTGTTTGTGTAGTTGCAGGTATATGTTATGTATATGTTCTGTATATATGTTTTGTAATCGTGTACATTATGTATATTTTTTCGATGGGCATTTATGTATATATTCAGTATATATGTTTTTGTAATTGTGTATATTACGCATATTTTTTCGATGGGCGTTTATAGCAGCAAGATTATTGGTTTTTGTGATCGTGTATGTTCTGTATATTTCAGATCATGTCTTTTTTGTAGATTTTTTTTTCCCAGTCTATAGAGTATATTTGTTGTATTTCTGTACATATGTTGTATATTGATCCGAACCTATTTTTGTTTGTATACATCACATAACACGGATGTCTTATTTTTGTTTTGTTACATCACATATCGTATATTTTACATAACTATTTCTTGATCATGGAAGAAATAATGTCGCTCTAGATTTTTCTTTGATATATTTGTTTGGAATATGATAACGTTATGTTTTTCTCTCTCGTAAGAACGGATGAGTTGCTTAAATTAAGAGCATCAGTTATCTTTTATTAGGTAATTGATATCTTATGCATATATGCAAATATTTTGTCCTATAGCTGCTATATATGCAATAAAAATTTCCTCAGCCGGAAATCTGCCATATTCTATCTATTGGGTAGGATAGATGTAAATTCGCCATATTGTAAAGGTCACATCTCCCAGCACAATTATACAATAGAGTACAGGTCATTGGGCCGAACATAGTAATTTGATCACCTATTCTATCTGAGATTTGAGGTGGACCTCAAACCTGGCCAATTTAGCTATAACAAAAGGGCTCAATTCAGCTATAACACTGGCACATGTCTTCATGGCCACATTTCCATCCTAAACACAATGAGCACATGGTAAGTCAAATGTCCAATCAGAAGAACTGTAGCGTTGGCCTTCGTGGTAAATAAGAAGAAACAGCTGGTTTTACCAGTTTTTCGGTGGGTTTTGACTTCAAACGGTACATACCTCAAACTGGACCGGCGTGCTAACCGGTTCCCGGTCGGTCCGGTTTTCTGAACACTGTCAAATACAGTTGAGACTTGCATAGTTGCATAATTGGAACTAATACTCAAGAATATGATTACCAGTATACATGAAATGAGATTTGTTCATGTTAATTGCCCAACCATCTTCCACTAGTTACCCTCAATACAATGTAATAATAACATCAACATAATAGCAAAGGCTCATCTACCAAGCACAAAACCAAATTCACACAAATAAGTTTGAAAATTGAAACAAGACTATCTTCACGAAAGAAACTACCAAGCCACCACAACACTTCTTATGGCAGCTAAGTGCCAACTCCACATGAATTTACACTAAAAGCTACATGGAAAATAAAAGAAGAATACTATGGCTTTCCAAACTGAGATTTAATAACAAGTTGCCTCTCTGTCTAGAATAACGACGAGACTGATTACAGTTTACAACAGCTTCGACAATAATAAACATCAAATAAACGTAGGACACAATTTTCATCTTGGAACAAGCCATTTGCATAAGAACATTAATATGCCATATCCAACTACAGATTTCTAGTCAACCATTTTCTGGAATAAACATAGTTATCACAAGAAATCAAGTTTCTTCACAGGGAAATATGAAGAAACAAAACCATACCTTGTGGAAGTTTCTCAGGTAAACTTAAGAGCCTTATGCATACAACTGCTAGATTTTAAGCAAAAAGAAACTAAAAAAGGGAGTACTCACTCCTTAGCAATCTAAATATGCGAAAATTAAACCGTTTTTCATCAAAGATGATAAATGTCGAACCCATCCCAATCGTTAATGGAATATTTAACTTTTTTATTTCAGTACAAGAAATTTCATTTCAGCTTCTCTTTAGTTCAGAACTAGTATGATTTATTATTCGCCACTCGCATTAACCTGGTCCATAACTGGGTTCATAACACAACAATTCAACAGCAAGATATTCACACTGAAAACTATCATTATCTATCTTATAATAAATGCTTTTTCGTCAGATGCAAAAATAAACTCACAAGTTCATACAGTCTAATCATCAACAATAGGGACCAAGCAATTTCAAACCAAATAAACTACACTAGCCATTTTTTTTTTTCAAAAAAAGAAACTCAATCCCTAAAGGAATAAAAAATTATACCACTCAAAAGTAGCAAACATCCCCTATGATTCTTGATGACCTTCAAGTCTCCTCCTTTTTCTGCTCTCCTCCTTGGAACCGTCCTTCTTCCTCCTATTTTTCTTCATCTTTTTGGGATCCTCCTTGATCTCTTCTTTATCCTCAGATACCAAATCCTCATTAGGGTTTGCTCCAGCAGCCCTCTTATTATTTTTCCCTCTTATATTGGAATCATTCACTGTCTTTCCATCTGGGCTTGTATCCAGATAATATGTCTCCAATTGATGGGCCCTTTCCGGGTTGTGGGCGTCGCTGTTTTTGTCGTGAAATTGGAGTAAGTGATTGAAGGCGTCGGCCGTGCGCTGCAAGTAGAGGGAGATGGTGGCGGAGGAGCCGTTGTCGAAAGCGGCGAAGTCGCTGATGAGTTTCGCTGCCGTAGAAACAGAAACGGGCTTTGAAGAGAGCAGTTGGCCTGAAATCTTCCTCATTCTCTTTTTTGGCGTCAGGCGGCGGAGGAAGATTATATGCGACTCTCAGAACTTGTGTAAATTAAATTAGGGTATTTGGCTATTTGCTGTTCAATTACAAAAGTACCACTCAAGACAATGCTTTGTGGATCTCCAACACTTCTAAAATTAATAAATAAAATATACTTTAATAATAAACTACTAAATTATAAATATTTTTTACTAGTACAGAGCCCGTGCGATGCACGGGGTGCACAATTTTAAGGTCATTTTTTCAGCATTATAATTATATAAATGAATAAAAAAAATGTACGGGATATATATATATATATAGAACGTGACATGTGCGTGTCACGAGATAAATTTATATGGGGAATATTATATTATAAGATACAATATTCAATAAAACTTTTATAATACGCAGAAAAATTGTACAATAGTATTCGACAAAGAAACAATCATATATTATTAAAGATCTCATTGTACACAACATGAGTTTGATTATTAGGCAACTCGCCATCCTCACAAACTATAATCTTCAAACTCTTATATTAGTTACACGCGAAACAACAACATATAATTGGTCATGACAAAAGACAGGTTTCTTTAGAAAAAGACCAACGTGCGCTAAAGATTGTCCCTGACTCTTGTTTATGGTCATGACATATGAAACATAAGTGGGAACTTCTGTCGTTGTAACTTAAATGGAACCCTAAGATCAGAAGGAGTAATATTCATTATAGGAATCAACACTTTTTCGCCAGCATGATCACCCGTCAATATCTTGCATTCAAGCACATTAGCTGAGAGTTTGGTCACAACCAACCGTGTCCCATTGCAGAGTCACATAGAATGGTCCATGTTCCGCAACAACATGACTGAAGTTCCTATCTTTAAATGCAACTCATGGTTCGGTGTTCTCGAACACTTGATGCTATTAAAGAACTCAGGCGTGTGGAGATCTGCCAAGAACTCGCTGTCGAAATCAGACTTAGATGCACTGTCAGAACTCAAATACGTGCGACCTTCAGCTGAATTCATCTCCGACATGTACTGATTGATAGACTCAACGACCTCTAACGTTGGCACTAAAATAGCCCTGTCCTTCAAATAACTTGGATCTTCAGTTGAATTCTTAAACATTGGATAGATACTTTCCATAATTGTAGCAATTGGATCATCGGAGGGATCAAGTATAATATCATCTAGTATATCAATAGAGGCACAACTGTCATTTGATCCTCCTAAAGTACCATCTTCGATGCTAGCAATCCAATCAACAAAGGATGCTACCTCGTCACGCTCGTCCGAGTAAAAAATACTTTAAAGACGCATAATTTTTGTAAGTCGAAGCACAATACAGTCCTTCCAAATGTTGTAAGTATTAATAGTTACATTAACAATGTCTTGGCGACTGCCCTTTGGAATGACTGGAAGGATTTGTCGGAAGTCTCCACCAAACACAATAGTCTTGCCTCCGAATGGTTTGTTACTGTTAGAAGGGTCGAGTGCTCCCATGACAGCCTGCAGTGATGTTTGAACAGCTTCAAAGCAATGGTTGTTCATAATTGGAGCCTCGTCCCATATGATAAGAGAGCATCGTATTATTAATTCAGCAAGAGGACTTGCCTGGTTGATATCGCATGAAGAATTTTAATGAATAATTAACAGAATGTGAAATCGAGAATGTACAGTTCTCCCACCAGGCAACAAAAGCGATGTTATTCCACTCAACGCCACACAAAGAACAATTTGACCTTTGGATCGTAAAGCAGCAGATAACGTCCTCTACAAGTACGTTTTTCCAGTCCCACCATAACCATATACAAAGAATACGCCACCGGCACCCGATTCCACAACAACCATGCATAATTTTCGAATAGACCCCTTTCTATTCGTCAGTCATTCTTTGAAGAAGGGTTGCATGCTCCAAAGATAGGGCCTTCTTATCGTAATTATGCTCATCCAATATAAGACAGTTTGATGTTGTATGAAGACTATCTCTGTCTGGATAAGGCATGGAAGAATATTCACGAATACAAAAAGCCACATCTCTGCAACATATTTTCAATTTCAGCAAGGGTCAGATTCTTTATAATATCATCACTGAGCCGCAAATCTACACATTAACAAATTCAATAACTCTTGTAAGGATTAAAATTAAATAATGCATAATATTAAAGAATAACGAATATGTAAAAGAAATCACAAATTAACGTAAATATATATATATAAAAGAATTTAAAAAATACCATCGTTATTGAACAATCACCTCTGTCTGTAGAGAATGTCATCTGATAACAAATGTCAACACCGTTCCCAAACATCATTAGGTCGACCCAAAGACCCAGAAACCAACAATGACGCAAAAGTATAAATTTGTTTAAAAAGTATAAATAACGTAAATATCAAATATATACACAGTTGTAGAAGAAATACACCAAATTCTAAATTTTAAAAATAAAATTAAAAAAATGCGAAAATATACGTTTCAAAGTTCAAATTAAATAAAAAAAGTAAAAATAATTCGGATTACAGTTTTATCATGCAGAACCGACTCGAGATAGGATTTGTATGTGTAACACCCCGCTCATCAGAGTAAATTTTTCGCAACTTATTTCGAAACATACTTATAACTTTTTCGAAATATTCTTAACTCGGAATGCTACTAAAACTTAACTTCTTTGAAAATCTGTTTTCTTAAACTCGATAAAACAGATTTAACATTTTGAACAAGTGTGAAACTAAATTCATTTATAATAATAAACAGAAACTTTACTTAATTATCAAACTTCAAATCACACAAGTTCAAATTTAATATACATAGCGGAAGTCTTTAAGCGTGGCGTTTACAAACCGATGCCTTATTGAATTTCACAATCAAACTTTAATAAACTCACAACTGAATGCACAACTGAAAGCACAACCGACACCACAACAGCTTGACTCACACCCTCGGCCCGACCCTGTTACCTGAAAATGATAATAGTGGGACGTGAGTACTAATCAACTGTACTCCGTAAAAACTCATACTAAAGTAAACATTAATAATAATATCAATATCATGATCACAAGTATATATAAGCTTCTCCCGGACCTTGGTCCGGTAACTTTAACTGAACTTTGCAACTACAGTACTGCCGGTTCTCACGTGATCACATATTGGGGGCTGCCTCCCCAAAACCCAGTTTGGACTGGGCGAATCTTTAACTTACTTAGGATGGCTTATTAAGGCTACTGCGCCTCCACCCCAAGCATAACTTTAACTCATATACATACCTTTGAACATGATCTAGCTATTATACTCAATGTACTACCCAGTCTGGGTTCCCACCTTTTCTTCTTGAAAACTTTTGAAAACTATAAGTGTTGTACTGGTAGTTGTATCTGCAACTACATAAAAATATAAACAAATATACTAAGTACTATGCTCATAGTATTCTCAATAGTACTTTGGGATTCTTAACTTTAACTGATAACTTATCCGAATCTTAAAGATAATTTCGGCTATAGCTCAAATGAACATTAATTCATTGAACATCTTAAATTCTTAAACTTTTACTTAATACCAAACTTAAATCATATGAATCATGATTTTGAAACTTAGATGTTAGTATAAACTCATATACCATGTAATAACTTAAAAGTGAAAATAAACTAAATTCCACATACATAAATTCATGATTCAAACCTCATCTTAAACTTTCTTAGAAATAAAAATGGTAACTTAAAACTCATCAAAACCATATTATAATATCAATATACTATTCTTGAAACAATTCATAGAATTGTCTTCTTAACACATTCAACTAAAACTCAATCAATACTCACATAAATCATGTCTTATAACTTAGATGTTGGCTTGCAAATCTTGTAAGTGAAATAACTCAAATTCACATACATAACTCAACATATTCAACTTACCAACATCAAACTTAACTCATGATTTAAAATAATTAAACTTGCTCATCCTTATAACTCAATCATAACATTAAATTATGATATCAACATGTTCACTCAACATGGTAAAGCTAAACTTGCACAATTTATGAAATTGCATGCTTATCAACATTTTGATGCTAAACTTATCAATTTACTCATCATCAACTGTGAAACTCATACTCTTACACTTAACATGAATAACACATCATATTAAGCTATCAACTTATAACTTTATCAACTTCTCATCATGATAACTCATATCAATAACATGAAATGGATACTATTATGCCAACATAAACTAAATCATTACTCAACTTATAACTCATGCATGATATCAAATACTTAAATTCTAACAAGAATCACTTATACTAATCATGCTTTGCTAATAACATGATTCATCATCAAATACAAGCATGAATTACCTCCTTCAAGGGCTTGAAATTTGAAATTTGAAAGACTTGATAGGAACTTGAATTAACTTGAATTATCTTGAAAATCCTTTACTCCAAAAATACTTCTCCTTAAAAAATCCTTACTTAACCTCTCAATATAACTTTGATACTTTACTTTGGTGTAAAAATCTGATTTTTGAAGCCTCCATTTATAGCCAAAACTTTGGAATAAAATATCTTGAGTGAAGAAATTAACAAATTAAACAATTTAAACTTGTAAAAATTAATCACTTAAATAAGTCCTTACCAAACATTTCAAATTATCAGCTAAGCATATTTAATTGCTCAAAATACACTTTAGTTGGCATCAAACTCGAATCATAAAAATTTGAAATTTTGTCGCTCACACGACCAGTGTCACAAGTCACACGACCCGTGTGACGCCACACGACCCGTGTCACTTGAGTCACACGACCCGTGTAAACTCACACGACCCAAGTCACTTAAGTCACACGACCCGTGTGAAAAACCCGAAGCTAAACTTGAATAGTGCCTTGAGCCATACGACCCGTGTGGCTTGTCACACGACCCGTGTGACTTCACACGACCAGTGTGGCTACCCACACGACCCGTGTGACTTCACACGACCAGTGTGGCTACCCACACGACCCGTGTGACTTTAAAACTTTAAAATTTTAACTTTTTAAGCCTCAAAATAGCTCAATCTCGGAAATAAATTGATACTTATTACTAATAACTGAATGGGATATTACAGTATGTGCTGCCCCAGTCTTGGAAAAACATTCTTATAATTCGAACTTTAAGCATAGGCCTATTAAACCTATCAACTTGTTTGATTAAGCCAAATCCTTTGTTCATTATTTTTTACTGAAAGACTGATTGGGGACTTTTTTTGTTTGCAGGATGTTGAAAGTGACGAAGACGTTGCTGAATATTTTGAGATTTATAATTTATAAAGAACAGATACAATAGTTGTTATTATTTTGATGAAAAACTCTCAAAATACGGAAATCGGGTTACATTTAGAGCAACAAATCAGAAAGATTTTTCATACAATTAGATAAGATTTTTTTTTGTAAAAAGATGAGAATGAATTTTCAATCAGAAGGAAACTTAAAACATTAGATGTATTTACGTATATCAATTACTATATACAAATAAATCCTTCAATTTAGGCTTGACATCTGCTTATTTTAAGGATGACGTAAAATAAAGATTTACTTTTGACCGATCAAATCCGCCCGATCAAATCTGCCTTTTGTTTTGGTTTTACTGTCAATTTTGAAAAAACCGATTTTCTGGATTTTTTTTTACTAAACCTATGTTATGGGATAAAATAATTAAACAAAATAATTAAATAAAATAATTGATGAAAATAGCAAGCATTAATTACCTTTCACTTTTCTGCATACTATTTCTAGTAAATAAGATACATTTTTATGTAAGTATAGATGAGCTAATAATCTTTTATCATTAATTGTTTCTATATAATATATTAAATTAATCGTGGCCATCTATAGTATAAATAAAATAAATAAATAAAAAAATATATTTACTTTTATAATAAAAAAAGTATTATTAATATTAATTGAGAAAAATACAATTATTTATCTTAAGTAAATTTACCTATCAAGTAATTATATGGTATAAATTATAAAATCTATTATAATATAAGACATCTCTTTAAATATAAGTCTTTTCTATATATAATTCTCGAATGCGCTGAGCCTATATGGCTGCTTCTGGTGCTTCGGAATCCTATTTGGCGAAGAATCATGCTTCGTAATTAGGTTTGGATAAATAATATTGATATATTAATAATTAATAATCTAGGTTCGGGTATTCCATAAATATTATTTAGCTAACTTAGGTATTAAATTATCATTTTTACTAATATAACCCTTTAATTATTTGTAATTTTACATAGTGAGGCACTAAGTGACTAATATATCCCTGAATTTTGATTTGTTTCAACAGACTGATGAGTTGCAGCGCCGGCCGACGCTTTCGACAACGGTTCCTCGCTTTCGACATGGCGGAGGAGCCGTTGTCGAAAGCGGCGAAGTCGCTGATGAGTTTCGCTGCTGTAGAAACAGAAACGGGCTTTGAAGAGAGCAGTTGGCCTGAAATCTTCCTCATTTTCTTTTGTGGCGTCAGGCGGCGGAGGAAGATTATATGCGACTCTCAGAACTTGTGTAAATTAAATTAGGGTATTTGGCTATTTGCTGTTCAATTACAAAAGTACCACTCAAGACAATGCTTTGTGGATCTCCAACACTTCTAAAATTACATATAAAATATACTTTAATGATAAATACTAAATTATAAATATATTTTATGAGTTAATAATCTTTTATCATTAATTATTTCTATATGATATATTATATCTGTAACACCCCGCTATTTTAAATACATCAGAGTGCGCGATTTTTCACAAATTTTCTGAATAATTAAACAAAATACTTATTTTTGCGAAAACTCATCGGGATGCTACCGTGAAAACTTGATTTTTCTGAGAACCGTTTAAAAATTTAAAC
>CACSLK010012206.1:14264193-14297996 GCA_902706635.1 Striga hermonthica
AGTATTTTGTTTAATTATTAAGAAAATTTGCGAAAAATCGCGCACTCTGATGTATTTAAAATAGCGGGGTGTTACAATATCTTTTATCATTAATTATTTCTATATAATATGTTATATTAATCGTCCATTAACGAACTTCAATATGACATTTATAGGATAAATAAATTAATAAAGAATTATATTTAATTTTAGAATAATAAATAAATTATTATTAATACTAATTGAGAAAAATACAATTATTTATCTTAAGTAAATTTACCTATCAAGTAATTATATGGTATAAATTATAAAATCTACGTAATTGTTGAATTGTTTGGGGCATCCATTTTTTTTCCCTCTCTCAATTGTAAAATCTGCTGAATCTGTTGAGCATCTTCTTTTTTTCTGCCCAAATGCTTGCAAAGTATGGGATATTGCCCCTGTGCAATGGGATGGACTGAAATCCTACACTTCTTCCTTCAAATGCTGGTGGTCTAATCTTTGCTCTCTCAATAAATTTGATGTGGCTGAGTATAGGATCCAACTAACCACCTATTTGCTGTGGTGGCTTTGGAAAGCGCGTAACCTATGGGTTTTTCAAAATACCTCATTGCCAGCTCCACAGGTTGTTAAAGCAGCTCATAGACATTGGTTGGAACTGGCGCAGATATCCTAACTCTTGTGTTTGGTCCTTGCCGTTTTCTGGTAGTTTCTTTGTTGTTGGTTTTTGGTTTTCTTTTCTGTTTTGCCCCTTGTAGTTTGTTTTGTTTGTGCCCTCTAGGCTTCGGCAGTGGAGGGTAGGTGTTTTTTCTTAGCTTGTTTGTTTGTTGAGTTTCTAGGCCGTCGATGTACGTGTCCTCCTAGTTCTCAGTTTCGAGTTGTTGTTGAACATTGTACTTATTCAGTTGATTAATATAATCCTCCTATCGTTTTGGAAAAAAAAATTGTAAAATCTATTAAAAATCATTTCCTTGCACGAATCCTAATTTCAATTGCATCCGGTGAAAAACTTTTTCTCTCGTTTTTTTTTTTCCAATTTCAAATTCTAGTCGCAGTCTTTAATCAATTTAGCGTTGCCTTCTCTCTGCCATAGCTCCGGCTCCTCCGTACGTCCTTCCCGGCAGGGCCTTCACACTCGATTCCCTGTCTTGTTACCCCCTCCGATGTTGCTTGGCTTTGCTCGGGTTGTCGTGTCGGTTGTTGGGGGTAATGTTATAGTGACGGGGGCGGGGTCGCGGCCGCGGTCTCGAGTTGGATTCATCGGTCCCTTCTTCTTCTTCTCCACTGTCTCCTGGGGCTGAGACGGTGAGTTTCTCGCAGCGAACGAGTCCTCTGGCTTGGGGCCTTTTGGGTTCTTTTGACGGGATTGTGGTGAGGTTGGGGGTGGTGGGGTGTAACGCCCCAGTATTTTAATAATGATTCTACTGTAATTAGCTTCCAAGAGTAAGCTAATTTAGATGATTAAACGCTCAAAGTTAGTTTCCAAGAGTAAACTAATAAATTTTAAGAGTTACAAGTTCAAGTTAGAACGAAAAATATTTGGGTTAGATTAAATATCAATGCCAAATATATTAATCAAAGTCTCTGTAACGCCCCACTTTTGTTTTAAGAAAGTCAAGGACTTTTCAAAATGTCAATGAAAACTTTTCGAAATTCTTTTCATAAATCGTTTGGTGTTACTCGACATATATCAACAATTACAAACTTTCACATATCAATTACTCGCAAGTAATTTAAACATCATCATGTACCCAGAGTCAAATCGACACCACCCTCACAGAGTTTTAAAAAAAGTTCTGAAATCGATTGTTAGCAAACGGGGCATCTCCCCAAACCAGTGTTCGCAATTCTCAAATCATAGATAATCCAAGGTTATAATTATCCAGAGTAAAAAACCATACAAATAAAACCCAAGGTTTAAATGCTAGAAATTTTCAAAGTTCGACATGATGACGAAAATAATCATAATATTATAGCAAAACGAAAGCTACATAATAAGGTCCGGTCAAACGACCGACCACCACTCATCTCTCGCCGCCATGCAGCCGTCAGTTAAACATGAATCCATGAAGATCAGGTGGGGACGGGCACAGATAGAATCCGTTGTGCTCACCGTTATGCGCATGAACATTTATAATACAAAGTAAATATGGCATGGTCACATAGACAAAAAAATTTCCCATCTCCTATCCATAATCAATAATCAGCCTCATGTGCACACCTATCAGAATAGACTACATTTGGTCCACGTATCGCCTCCCTGCGGGAACTCTAACGTTGCCAAAGTAGCAGAATCATCCGTCAACCCCAAGGTTTTTAGACGGAAATCCACTGTCAACCCCGAGGGTATTAGACAGGTCGTCCAACCCCGAGGGTTTTAGGCTAGAAATCCATCACAAGTGGAGATTACCCACTCGGGGTACGTTCTATAACAACGAGGATACGTTCGACGGCCGGTACAGCTCACGCCGAAAGTTACACATATACATTTCATACTTTGATCATATCGAAGTAAGTAAACATATTTACAGTTCAAGGCATAGACAATTTTTGAATAATAAACCCACCTGGTATCCGGAATAAAGCAATAAAACCAGAAAAGCAGTAGGTAGTCGAGGCACAGCTCGTCAAACACCTACATTAGTCAAGACAACCCTATAAGAAACTATCTCGGCACTCACATAAGTCCAGATATTAAAGTGAATGTTTATCTAGTCCTAAGTAGAAAATCACAAATTTGACTTAGCTGAACTTGATTCAACTAAGTGGTTCGTGAAGTCCTGTGGATATTGGAACTCTAGGACTTAGACTCGAACAGCCAAACACGGCACTTCATGCAATATCACATAAAAAAATAGTTCAAACAAGTCACAACCTCAACAAGAAATCCGGTTTGAAAGATTTTTACACAAAAACCTCATTTTAAAAAGTAGAAGACGATATATCACATAATTAGGTTGATCAAGATATTAAATGAGTTAGGTTCTAAAACTTTAACATAAAATCTTCCTCTTTGATCTTCGTAAAACCACAAAGTTTCAGCCCCAAACTCATTATACCCAATTTAATAAAATTCCTATAAGTTAACAGCATAAACAAACATAAATTCCACAACCAGACCTATTGGGCGAATCTATACTCTTTTTTTACTGAAGCAACTACAACAGGTAAGGACCAAGATACAAAAATTTCAGCAATTAACATTAAATACACAAATTATAAAAATTCATACAATATTCAACAGTTTCGAATTTTAATTAAAATCGAAACATTTTGAACTCCAAAAATTCCAATATTTTTATAGCATGAAACTACATGTAAAACAAACACCTCAGCCTGAAATTAGAATTTCCAGCAACTAACCAATTTATCATAATTAAAACAACTTTCAGCAGCAAACGTAAACAAATTATTTACACTATCAAAAACAGTCCAAAAATTCTAACAATTTTACATAAGGTATAAATCAGACACAGAGACAATATACTAAAAGTTCATCAATTTTGGAGCACGGACCAATTTATTATGAATTTAACACATTTATGCCCAGAAATCACTTTAAATATTTAAAATAGCTACAGACCTCATAAAATCACGAAATATTTACACAAGCTATAACATCAACAACGGCACTTGCAGTTAAAATGTCATAGCAATCCGATCTGTATATAATTTATAAAAATTCAAACATGAAAACAGCGAGCATACGCGATCATAAATTCATATACGACTCGATTTTCCACGAAATCGTCCTAGGTCTTCACCATAAGACCAAGGACTCTATATATTTTCAGTTACACAGCGACTTAACACTTTAACATGCTCGATCGATTCACACGAGTCGACGAGGTTCACGTACATACACGATACATATTTATAACGAACGGAATAATCACAAACGAACACATAGAATTATAGGCATGTATATATATATTCGTAGAACATGTTGAACATATCCGACGAACACGTAAGTACAAACAACACGATAAATATACACGTAAGAATAAAAAAAAGGGTCGAGACTCGATACCGTTCTCAGAAAATGCGAGAATGGTTCGAATAGATTGACGGGACAATGGGGCTCGAAGACTTCAGGACAACAACGCGAGTGGGATGGCGCTGCAACGGGTCTTTGAGATCAAGTGGCAGCAGGGAGAAAATACGTCGGGACTCTCCGGCTTGGTTCGGCACTCCGACAGAACACAATAGGACTCAACGGCTACATTCGGCACTCCGACGAAACTCGACGGGTCCGACGGCTGAGAATGGACATTGACGGAGGAGGGCTCGCCAGTGTCTGCGTGACGCGGAGGAACAACAGCTTGCTGCTGATTCACTTCCGGCGAGATAAGGTGACGGAGTTGCTGCATTGGAGATTCAGTCTCGGGTCACGTGATGATGTCTCGAGTGAACAGGGACTCACAACGGCTCACCGGAGTTGCAATGTCACGGCGAAGATCATGGACAGGGGAGGAGTTGCATCGTCGGGGCTCGTCGTGGTGATGCGTATGTGGGTTTTGACCCAGAAGGCAAGAAGGACGACGACCGATACTATCCAAGAAGGCCGAGCAAAGGGCAGAAACAAGGTTTGCATGGCCTAGGAGATGCGCACGAGCCCGAATACGAGGGTTCCGATGTGCGTGATGGCATAGGAGGTCGATCATGCAAGGGTCTACCACGATAAGGAGATCGAGCAAGAAGCTTGAGAGATCAAGGCTTGAAGGGTCGATGGCGACAATAGTGCAGTCGAAGATGTCGTGGCCGAAGATGCAGCAGATCAACGTGCGAGTGGGTAGAGCAGTTGGTCAACGTGGGATGGGTCGAGCACGAGCATCACACTATGGGTTGAGCGCATGCGAGATGCGAGGTTCGGAGTGCAAGGATATGCGTGGAAGTTTGGGAAGTCTCGTGGGTCAAAGAATAGCAGGCAACCAAGCACGCAAAGGAGTACGCGGGTTGGACGTGCGGTCACTCGAGCCAGTCCATGAAAGTCACGCACGGGGGTGCGCAAGAGTGTGCAAGAAGAAAGTCCCAAGATGGGCAACAAATGGGTGCACGGAAGGGCACGAACACGCGCATTGGCGTAGACGTGCACAGAAGAGACCATGCCTCAAACGGACGTGCCATAGGTGGTTTCGGGATGCTTATCGAAGGAGTGAAACCTGGTGGGCATGGCTAAAGCACCAAGTGGCTCGAAGAAATGGAAGGCACGCAAATCGGGTGCCCAACGAGTGCAGCCCGCGCACATAGGCGCGCTGGCAGCGTGATGACGGATCGTGTTCTTACGTATACGATTGTTGTGAATAAACGTGCTCTGGGCCTTCGTCTATCCACGATAGACGTGTCTAACAGACGCACTGCGGCCTTCTCCTAGACACCGTTACTTCAAGACGCACTATTGGCCTTCTCTCCGACACTGTATGTAAACACGCACTAATGGCCTTGTTTATCACACATTAAGAACTACAAGTTCCCCCTATGAGATTCACTCATCAATTTCAAGACTCAACATGTTTATTAATGAAGAGGTACATGGGGTATTTATAGGTGCAGAATTAAATCTAAGCCTAACTATACTAGATCTCCTAAATCTTGCAATAATAGAAATCCTATCTCTAGAAAGCAAAGAAATCCTAAACCTACCAAATAACTATTGCTTGGCTTGCACACCAAGCAAATCTAGAATGCTCCAAACTCCTTCAAACTTCGGCCGCCTTCCCTTTCCTTACGCGCACGCCTTCGGCGCTATTCCTTGTCGCGCGCGGCTTCGCGCGCGCGCGCCCCGCACGCGTCGCCCGCTACGCCTAGTCCCTCTCGGATTGGGCCTTGCGCGCCCGTAGCCCACACGTCGCCTTCCTCGCGCCCTTGCTGGATGCCGACTCCTTCGCGCGCGTGCTCATCCGTGGTCAGTACTTCTACGCCCGCTAGGTCTCGTTCGTCCGCTCCTGCCAACGCATCACCCATGCCGCCTAATCCTTCGCAGCTTAGGACTCCACCCGCGTAGCCCATACTCGCGCGCCTATCGCGCGCCTCGTTCCCGCCGGCTTCTTCGCGCGCGTCCTTGCTAACGCCCAGGCCCCCATCGCCTATGGTGCATCCCCGCGCACCGTCCGCGTTACTGCACGTCCCAGCCGTCCCCACGGCCTGGCCACCTATCGCACACCCGCGTGCACCCGCCGTCGCGTTCGTTACCCTATCGCGCGCATCACGGCCCGATGCGCGCCCCACGCCCGATAGCCGATCCTCCTCGACCCCTTTGCCGTCCGACTCCGTTGGCTCGCCCGATGGCCATGGGTCCCATCCATCCAACCCAATACAATCACCAGCTCGCCAAATCCAACCATCCTTCATTCTACTCTTACCTCCCTTTCGAGCCACCATCTTGCGAACTCGCCTTTTCCTCGCACAAGGCTTGCACCAACACTTCTCCTCTTTTGTCTTCGCCTTGTGTTTCCTTCGAGCTCGTTTGGTCTTACTCCCCCTCGGCTTGAGCTTAGCTCGTGGACCACATCCTTTTGGCCAGTCTCTCTTGCATGTTGGTCGATAAATCAGGCTTGATGGCTCTTCCAACACGTTCTCCAACCATAAAACAAGACCATCGTCATCTTCATCGTTGGACTCACCGGGGTTGATGACCACTTCCGTATCATTCCCCTCCTCTTCGAGACTTTCTTTGTCCTCAAGGATTAAGAAATTAAGCTCGCCTTCATCTTCATGGACATGAGCATCGATCACCATATCTTCTCGGGCTTCCATGAGTTGTCGCTCGTACTCTTCAATATTCCTTCGCTCATGAAGCTCATCAAGATATGTTTTCTCCCATGGTGTGAGCTCTCTTTCCAACCCTTCCAACATCTCCAGATCTTCCCAATCCAACTCATCCATTGGTGGGTAAGACATAATTTTTTTTAAGACTCTAAAAAATGAAAAATAATCGGGAAAATTTCGAAAAATTCGAACCCCCAATCAAGACTCAAAAAATCGGAACAGAAAAAAAAGAAATTCGGCCCCTCAACAAAAAGTAATAACCGAAACAAAAATCAAACAAAGGACTAACAAGATGACACTTTTTTTTAATGAAAAATTCGAAATAAATTCGAAAATTTCGACCCAAAAAAAAGAGAAATTCGGCCCCTCAGCAAAAGGCAAACCGAAAAAAAAGAAAGATAGGATAGATAAAAACACGATCAGCACCTCTCAATGAAAGCACCAATGATGACGGATCGTGTTCTTACCTATACGATTGTTGTGAATAAACGCGCTCTGGGCCTTCGTTTATCCACGATAGACGTGTCTAACAGACGCACTGCGGCCTTCTCCTAGACACCGTGACTTCAAGACGCACTATTGGCCTTCTCTCCGACACTGTATGTAAACACGCACTAATGGCCTTGTTTATCACACGTTAAGAACTACAAGTTCCCCCTATGAGATTCACTCATCAATTTCAAGACTCAACATGTTTATTAATGAAGAGGTACATGGGGTATTTATAGGTGCAGAATTAAATCTAAGCCTAACTATACTAGATCTCCTAAATCTTGCAATAATAGAAATCCTATCTCTAGAAAGCAAAGAAATCCTAAACCTACCAAATAACTATTGCTTGGCTTGCACACCAAGCAAATCTAGAATTCTCCAAACTCCTTCAAACTTCGGCCGCCTTCCCTTTCCTTACGCGCACGCCTTCGGCGCTATTCCTTGTCGCGCGCGGCTTCGCGCGCGCGCACCCCGCACGCGTCGTCTAGTCCCTCTCGGAATGGGCCTTGCGCGCCCGTAGCCCACGCGTCGCCTTCCTCGCGCCCTTGCTGGATGCCGACTCCTTCGCGCGCGTGCTCGTCCGTGGTCAGTACTCCTACGCCCGCTAGGTCTCGTTCGTCCGCTCCTGCCAGCGCATCACCCGTGCCGCCTAATCCTTCGCAGCTTAGGACTCCACCCGCGTAGCCCATACTCGCGCGCCTATCGCGCGCCTCGTTCCCGCCGGCTTCTTCGCGCGCGTCCTTGCTAACGCCCAGGCCCCCATCGCCTACGATGCATCCCCGCGCACCGTCCGCGTTACTGCACGTCCCAGCCGTCCCCACGGCCTGGCCACCTATCGCACACCCGCGTGCACCCGCCGTCGCGTTCGTTACCCTATCGCGCGCATCACGGCCCGATGCGCGCCCCACGCCCGATAGCCGATCCTCCTCGACCCCTTTGCCGTCCGACTCTGTTGGCTCGCCCGATGGCCATGGGTCCCATCCATCCAACCCAATACAATCACCAGCTCGCCAAATCCAACCATCCTTCATTCTACTCTTACCTCCCTTTCGAGCCACCATCTTGCGAACTCGCCTTTTCCTCGCACAAGGCTTGCACCAACACTTCTCCTCTTTTGTCTTCGCCTTGTGTTTCCTTCGAGCTCGTTTGGTCTTACTCCCCCTCGGCTTGAGCTTAGCTCGTGGACCACATCCTTTTGGCCAGTCTCTCTTGCATGTTGGTCGATAAATCGGGCTTGATGGCTCTTCCAACACGTTCTCCAACAATAAAACAAGACCATCGTTACCTTCATCGTTGGACTCACCGGGGTTGATGACCACTTCCGTATCACAGCGCACTGGCGCATAGGGCCACGCTGATGACGGATCGTGTTTCTTACCTATTGGCTGTGAATAATCGCGCACTCAAGGCCTTCGACTAAACACAATAGGTGTGACTAATATACGCACTCAGGGCCTTCTCTTAGACACGATTTGTATGTTAAACATGCACTACGGCCTTGCTTAAGCACACGACTGAACACAATGTTCCTTTTCTATTCACTCATTCAACCATGTTCATAATGAAGAGTTACATCAAACTAGATCTCCTAAATCATGCGATAATATAAATCCTAATACTAGAAGACTTATTAAAATCAATAAGGAATAAAATCCTAATTATTCTAAAACTCCAAAACTTGACTTGCACTCTAATCCAATTACTTAAAGCTCAAGTCGCACGCCTCTAAAACCCTTCGCACGCCGCCTTTGTACGCACGCCGCCCTCGGCTCCTATTCCTCTTCGCGCGTGGACTCGCGCACTTCGCCTCTGTTGCACGCGCACGCCTTCACCCCGCGCGTGCGTGCCCGTCTTTCCTAAGCCCCGTGGCTTAGGACATCCGCGCCTTCACTACACTCGCGCGCCATAGCGCGCGCTCCGACGCTGCCGCCTTCCTCGCGCGCGTGTGATGAAAGATCGCGGTTATTGCCTATTTGCTTTGAGTAATCGCACACTCATGGCCTTCGACTACACACGATAGGTGTGACTAACAGACGCTCTCAGGGCCTTCTCTTAGACACTGTGACTTCAAGACGCTATAATGGCCTTCTCTCCGACACGATAGTATGATAAACACGCACTACGACCTTGCTTATACACACGTAGAACACAACAATCCCCTTTTCAATGCACTCATCAATTCTCAACATATTCATAATGAAGAGGCACATGGGTATTTATAGGTGCATAAAATAAATCTAAGCCTAATCAAACTAGATCTCCTAATTCTATAATTAAAAGCAATAAGGAAATAAAATCCTACTACTACCAAAAATACTAAAGACTTGACTTGCACTCCAAGCCTACGCGGTTTGGGACTCCTACGCTCGCCTCATACTCGCGCAGTAAATGCGCGCACCCTACTGCCGGTGGCCAGCTCCCGCGCGTTCCAGCCACCTCTCGCATACCTGCCATCCGCCCATGCGCACCCGCGTATACCCCGCACGGCCTGCGTGCGCATTTTGCTCGCCCATTCGTGCGCATCATGGGTCGATGCGCACCCTTTGCATTTTAGCCCATCATTCTCACTAGATTTGTCGGTGTTGAACCTCACTTCCTTACACGCACGGGCGGGCGCGCGCACAGGAGGGCTGCAAATAGGTCGAGCATGCGCAGGCACGTGTGCGCGCAGACACGCGCGCAGACACGATGATGCGGAAGTGGTCATCAACCCTAGTGAGCCCGAGGATGAGTCTTGTGAGGATCTTGAGTGTTGGCTCGAACATGGGCCAAAAGAGCTACAAGTTGAAGAGTATTGGCCAACTTTTAGACGGGACTAGCCAAGAGGCTGTGGAAAGAGAGCACGCTCACGCAATAAGAGTCGCAAGGCTAAACGTGCAAAGAAGAGATGCACGACAAATACACACGAGGAAGAGGATTGGGCAGATGTCGAGTGTGCAGTACCGGGCAAAGTAGGTGAACGATGCAAGGCGTGCACAAGGAAAAGGCGAGGGCGACTGTTGTAGGACGGTAGGTCAATGCGGGGAGTGGTCGGGCGCAACGACGTACGCGGAGGGTAACTGCGAGTGGGCTGGGGCGTGGGTGGCCACGAGCGAATGGAGCGTATCGGGTGGTGATGCGCGCGATGGAGGAGTTAGGCGCAGAGATTAGCAGCACGCGCGGGGCGAACGGGAACCGCATACAGGATGGCGAGCGGGATGGCTTGCAAAGCACTCGTGCGCGGGCTATGATGCGCGACGAGTAGCGGCCGGGGAGACGGCGCGCGCAAGGGCGCGCTGATGCGGAAGTGGCTATGTAGCTCAAGAACGCTACAAGTCGCGCCTACCATGCACGCAAAATGTTGGCGCGGACCACGGGCGAGGTGCACGCCTTTGAGCGGGATGCCCAGGAGGTTTGCGAGAATGGCTGGCCAACTAACGAAGATGATCGCATGTGACTGGCGCGCGAAGCGGGCGAGCGAGTGCCAACAGGAATAGACGAGCGAGACGCGCAGGTGACGAGCAAAGCGAGCGAGGGCACGGGCAGCGATAAGGCGCGCACACGCTAGACCCGCGAAGCCTCATGCCTCGAGGTATGCGGAGAGGCAGACGACCACACGCACAAGGACGGTGCGAGTGGCGCTGGCAGCGCACACGCGCGCTGGAAGGCAGCGCCCTAGTCCTTGAGGACTAGGGCAAGGTGCTACGCGGTTGGGTGCAAAGGCGGTGGGCGTGAGGCGACCGAGAGAGAGAGAGAGAGAGGGAAGTCTTGGAGTGCAAGCCAAGTTATTTTGTTCCCTTATTCCATCATGCTTTCTAGCTTAATGAGGATACTTAATATTTTATTTCTTATTTAGAGTTATAGTTAGAATAGGACTAGATCTAGTTGGTGCCTATATAAAGGCCCTTCCCCCATGTTATTTTTCGTCATCAATTTTATCAACAGAAATAAGAACTTTTGTTCATTCTCTTTGCTTTAGTTTTTCACCAAAATACTATTGGAATTATATTCATTTAGGGGGGTGCAGTTTGTGAACCTCTAGGCAACTATCGGTTATTCAATGCACTGGTTTATGGCTTATCGGCAGTCAGGACACGCGATATTCATCATTGGTGCTTTCATTGAGAGGTTTTAGATCGTGTGTCTTTGTCCTACCCCATTCTATTTCTTTTTCTTCTCCTTATTTCGTCCCCCCTATCGAAAAAAAAAATCTTCAAAACGAGTCCAAGATGCAAAGAGCGAAAGCAAGAGAAGAAAGCCATGGCCAACAAGGAGATGAAGGACAAGATCGATAATCTCGATATTCAAGTCCGAAGCATGAGCGAAGCTATGGAAGGAAGGCTTGGATCACTCGATGAAGGCCAAAACAACACTAATGCTGTCGTGGCCCGACTCGAGCAGCGATTGGACGAGGTGCTGCGTGGGTGTTGGTTTCTGTTAGAATCGTCAAACAACATGCACAATATTGATTTTTTTCGAAATAAATCCTAACGCAGCGGAATCTATAGTTAGGATATGGACATTTACCTTTTAAAATTTTTGGCGACTCTAAGAGGATGTAGAGTACCGTTTATGAAGTTTGTTTGAACACCACAATCTAATGGGCAGATAGATTTGGCCTTTAGTCGATTCTAATCGACATGTCAAACGGATCACGGTTGCACGGTGGCTCGGTCTCGGCGTTGGGTTGCAGCGGGCGATCGTGCGCGTCCGGCACGGACAACATGCGGGCAGCTTGCGCGAACTGCTGGCGTGACGTGCGGATCGCTGGCGGGGCGCGTCGGGCGCTGGGCGTATGCGCGGAACTGCTGGGATGTGGACGGGCGCTGGCGTGCATGTCGCGAACGTGCGCTTGGACTCCTAGGCCTTCGCGGATTAGGCGCTGGCGTCTAGGATCACGCGGGTGTGTGTTGCGTCTCTTCTGGGCGTGCGAGGAATAGCAGGCGCATCGTGGACGGGTGCTGGGATCTCGTGGGCAGGACGACTGGCAGCTGGAGCGATCGACGAGCAGGCAAATAGTGCTGGGAGCTCGCGGGTGGTTGCTGGGCGCTGGGAGCACACGGTAAGCATCGCTGGGCATCGCGGACTGGGCTCAGCTATGTGCGGTTGTTCGCGGTAGCGTTCGGCTACGCGTGGCTGGGCTTGGGCGGCGAACGACGGTGATGGGTGTTTTCCGGCGGTTGATCACGGCGGCGATGGGCGGCGATGAGGTAAAGTGACCGGAAATATATATGTATAAAGGCTCGAATAAATTGTACCCAAAAGCCTTCTAACGGATTACCTAAACACCTACTTGATTAAACTTGGTAGAGCGTTTAATCGAATCTCCCTAACTCTCGAACGATGTAATTCTCTCGTGTATGTAGAAGAGAAAAATCGGCCAACATCTATGTAGGAGAGGTCGGGACATGGTGTATTTATAGGCTCCATTAGGGACCTTAAGGAGGTGCTAAATATGGGCTTATTCCATTAGTTATAGGAATCCTAATTCTACTCCGATACTAATTTAATGTAGGAAGGAAATCTCATACTAATCTCCATCTTCTAGAAGACTCCTAAGTCTCCTAACACTAGAGGAGATCCTTGTAGGAATACCTTTCCTAATTAAATTAATAATCATGGAATAAAATTAATTCCTAATTTAGGAAACCTAATTTTACTCCAATTAATAATATAATGTAGGAAATATATTTCCTACTAATCTCCACCTTCTGGAAGACTCCCAAGTCTCCTAATCCCAAGAGAAGATTCTAGTAGGAATTTTATTCTCCTAATAAATTAATTAATATGGAATAAAGTTAATTCCTATTTAATGGAATTAAATAATAAAACATCCGACTAGAGTAATGTTATTGTTCTCCCCATTTAGCCACTATTTTACCAATAAAATTGAGCCTCCATGATTAAATAATATTAAATCGATTGATCGATTTACCTCCCTATGTTTATGATATAACGTCCGTTGATTAATTAAATTACTGACAAAATAATTAATCAACATCTTATTCATTTCCGAAATTAGTACCACTCAGATCCTTAACCATTATGTCAGACAATCGTCTACCTGCAGGGTTTAAAAAAACGTACATTCCTGAGCTCATTTCGGGGACGTCATCAATCCAGCGCACTGGAACATAGTGACCATTAATAATTTATAATAGCACATCATATAATTATTCTTACTTAGCAAAATACCTCGTATGTCATCCTAATAAAATAGGAATCACTTGGTAAATCAAATAAATAAGAAATAAAAATATATGCCTATTTTATGTTATCTTACGGCTTAAGAGAACGCATCAATTATTGAAGGAAGAGGTTACAACAACTGTCAGTGAGTCTCATAACCTTTGCCTTCTGCGGTCCTGTTCAACACTTAACATAAGTGCTAGTGTAATTCTCTAATCAAAGACCAACTGAATCAAGAATACACTACAGTCTTTTTTCAAGTGATGTCTCACTGCCAGTCTAGACTGTGAACGAATGATTTAGTCTTATAAGGAACCAATAGGTGATCTTTCTGTTCGAAACACTTCGAACCGCACTACCTCAATATAAGACATGGAGTATGTATTGCATAAATAAATAAACTGCAAACATATGTACTTTGATCGAAACATGATGGCCAGATCAAAATGGAATTAATAGAATTTGCAAAACATAGCTTTTACAGCATACCTCTAACAGTGGGTTCCAGCGATGACAGCAGCAGCAACGTGACGAACCGCCACGACCGGCGTCCCCTAGGCGCGAAGAAAGGCGCGCGCACGAACGACCATACGAGGAGTACGAGCGTGAGCACGAGGACGACTTGGAGCGGCGATTGCAGGCGTCCAACTACCGAGATCGGCCAAGGCCCGACAAGCCAAGGCTCGTGCTATCCACCTTCAATGGCAACGGTCCGGAGGCTAGGCTCAACCGTGTCGTTCAATACTTTGAGCTCAACGAAACTGAGGGCCATGATCAAGTAAGGTACGCTGCTTATTATCTTGATGGCGAAGCCAATGTATGGTGGTTGTGGCTCACAAGCGTTTACCGCAACCGGCAGCGAGTCATCACCTGGGGCGATTTCGAGTGAGAGTTACTCACACGCTTTGGTACGTCTGACTACCACAACTATGATGAGGCGCTGACTCGAATAAGGCAGACATGTAATTTACGTGATTATCTGAAGGAGTTTAAGCGTTTAGCTTGTCGAGTACAGGGCTGGCCCAAAACTGCATTAGTTGGGGCATTCATTGGCGGCCTAAAGTATGATCTAGCCGCTGAGGTACGTCTGGAGTGGCCCGAGACCATGCACACTTCTATTGAAGTCGACGGCGACACGAGGACCACCTAGCGGCCACGCGAAGGACACGAGCGGAAGGACGCTTCGCTGATACACGCCGCGCAAGCCCAAGCCAACCAACTGCGGGCACACGACCGGCCATCAGCGCTCGACCGACTTGGCCAGAAGTCAAGCGGCTTACGCTTGATGAAATCCAACGCCGATGCGAGAAAGGCCCTTGTTTCAAGTATGAAGAAAAGTTCACACCGGGCCATCGATGCAAGAAGGCATTCGTAATCGAAATCATCGATTCGGAAAAAGAGGAGTGTGAAGATGAGGAGAACATAGAAAGTGGAGGCGAAGCTGAAGTGCTCGAGGAAGAAGCTGAAATCTCGATGCACGCCATGGCTGGAATTAGAGGGCCAAGGACAATGCGACTACCAGCATGGGTTAAAGACCGTCGTGGTAGTACTCGTGGACAACGGGTCATCACACAACTTCATCAATGCCAACTTGTCCCGAAAGTTGAAGTTGCCGACTACGAAGATTGATCCCTTTGAAGTTTGGGTAGCCAATGGTGAGAGGCTACGATGCACCGAGTCATTTCTTGGGGTGCCGATCAAGTTCCAAGGGGTTACTGTGAAGGCCGATCTCTATGCCTTACCCCTGGTCAGAGCCGACGTTGTTCTAGGAGTACAATGGCTCGAAGGATTAGGAAAGGTGACTACCGACTACCAAACCGAGATCATGGAGTTCAGATCTGGATGTCAACAAGTCACTCTAAAAGCTGGAGTTGAAAAAGGTACTAAGGAGGTTGGACTAAAAAGTATCGAGAGAGTTTGGTGAGGTGGCGGCCAAATTTTTGTAGTAGTGGTCGAGAACACGGGGGCACACGTAGGCGAGGACGAGGAGCAGCAGGATGAGGTACGCGAACTTTTCAAGGAATTCGAAGATGTGTTGGGCGAGCCCAAAGGAATTCCACCCCACCGAGAGTTCGACCATCGCATACCCCTGGTCAACGAGCAACATGCTGTGCACGTCTATCCCTATAGGTACGCTCACTTCCAGAAAATTGAAATAGAAAGGAAAGTAGCTGAGATGCTAGAGTCTGGGCTAATTCAGCATAGCTTGAGTCGGTTTTCATCACCGGTCCTATTACCAAAGAAGAATGATGGCACGTGGAGGTTCTGTACTGACTATCGGGCGCTGTATGCCGTAACCATCAAGGATCGATTTCCGATTCCTAGTGTTGACGACATACTCGATGAGTTGGCTGGATCACGTTACTTCTCAAAGCTCGACCTTAGAGCTGGCTACCACCTGATCCGACTCCACAAAGCCGAAATTCCAAAGACCGCTTTTTGTACCCACCAGGGGCACTATGAGTACCTGGTAATGCCGTTCGGACTGTGCAACACTCCATCTACTTTTCAGTTCGCCATGAACTCCATCTTCAAGGAGCATCTACGTAAGTTTGTTCTAGTCTTCTTTGATGATATCTTGGTTTATTCAAAGTCGTGGGCTGAACATATTGAGCATTTGAGAGTGGTGCTCGAAGTCTTGGAGGTTAACTCGTTCCACATCAAGCCGTCCAAGTGTTCATTCGGGCAGGAGATGGTTGAGTACCTAGGCCATTTTATATCCCATGATGGCGTAGAGGTTGATCCAAGGAAGATAAAGACTATGGTTGACTGGCCTAAGCCAACTAGTCTCACGCAACTCTAGGGATTCCTAGGGATCACAGGTTACTATCAAAAGTTCGTGAAGGATTATGGAACCATCGCCAAGCCATTCACTGAGATGACCAAGAAGGGCGGGTTCAAGTGGACCGAAGCTAGCGAGGAGGCATTCGAGAAGCTGAAGGGAGCCATGACCACAACGCCAGTGCTCGCAATGCCAAGGTTCGATGTCATGTTTGAGGTACACACAAATGCGAGCAACATGGGAATTGGAGCCATGCTAGTACAAGAGGGACGACCCTTAGCCTTTCTCAGCAAGGCGCTAAGTGTTTGTCCCATTTTTGTTGCGTTTTTCCTTATTATTTTTCGTTTATTTTTCCCTCTTATTAGGTCCTTTTAATGGTTTTAGCTTATTTTATAGTTTATTTCGTGTTTTCCTTTAGCTCTTGTATTTTCTATATTTTTTCATCGTTTTCCAGTCTTTCTTCGTATGTGGTGTGCAGGTCGAGTCTTTGGTCGATTTTTATATGGAGGAGGAAATTGATTAGGCGAGAATCGAAATCAAATTCGATTTCCAAACGAACGCGAACGAACACGGGACACGAGACACGAGACATAAGGTAGTCCAAGGAAGCTAAGCTCTCGTCCCATATCACTCATTTTTTCTCTATGTTCGGACCGGAAATCATCATCGCCCACGCCTCTTCGGGCCCCAGTTCGTGGTCATCCCCATTTAGTCATTCATCGAGCCTCCACCGATCATTGCTCGACCTCGGGACGAGATAAAGCCCATCTTCTTCACTCAACCAGCCCGTCTTCTCCGCACGGGTCATCCTTCTCCTACATCAACGTGACCGTGGACGACCTTCACGGCGAGGCACGTCATCTTCCTCATGGCACACTTCATCCTCACGCTCCGACAACCACTCCTATTTCATGGCAATGCAACACCATCACCATGTACTTCACGCCTACACCATGCCGCGAGACCTCCACCACGGTGCTGTGATAACACCTCTCACCACTCAGACCTGCACCACGAAGCTCACGGCCAGAGTTGCTCCTGTCGCGCCGCGAAGCGCCGGCGCGTCGCGGTACTCTCTCCCAATACGCCGCGGAAACATACTCTACTCTTTCTCCGTCGCGCCGTGGCAGACAGGGTCCTCGCGCCGCACCGCCATTTTACGCCGTGAAGAGGCCATCCCTTGCGCCGCGGCAAGCCCGCCACGCCGCGACATCTTGCGTTTTTCCCTGCTCCGCCCAGACTTCAAGGCCGCGGCCGCGACTCCTCCTTCACCGCGGCTGCGGCGATCAAAAGGGTTCCCAGTTTTTTGGACTTCAGAGAATAAATTCCCGCGACCTCGGAGAGCAGCCACGACTGCAAGATTTACTTCACCGCAACCACCAGATAAGTCGCGGCCGCGGACTGTGCGCTTAACAGATTTTTAGTTTCAGATTTTTGGGGACTCGTTCATTATTCATTCCCAGCAGCCTAGGTTTTATTTTTTTGTTCCTTAGCTTAAAATAGGAATTGGTTTTTATCACTTTCCTTTCATCTTATTTTGGACGGTAGAACAAGGATTTGATCGGGGATTTTGCTATTCGTTTCGGATTAATCGTGCTTACCGGATTATCATTCGATCTCTATTAATCGTAAGTTTTTTTTGTTATATTTAGTCCATGGATTTATTCGTTGGATTATGGATTATTGTGTTGATTATTCGATCATGAGAAGCTAAATCATTATGCTATGGATTAGGGGATTGATGTTTTAATTCGTTCGTGATTGTCGGGCTTGAGATTGTTCATATTGTACGAGTTGCTCTTTTTCTAGGGTTTTTCGATTATCAGGCTCGAGTTTTGCGAATTGTTGAAGGGTGACACTTCAACGTCCAATTATTTTAATTGAGTTCATTTAATTCATGCATGATTTTTATAAAATTATAAATGACTAGTTGATTAATCACCTTATAGTCTTCTTTAATCAACTTTTTGGACCAAAAGGGGAGGAGTCGGTCAAAATAGGCTCGTATGAACTAGGCTTGTTCGTAACTGTGTTTCCTAGGCGTTAATTGAATTGTTAATTTGTCGTTTAAGCTTGTTCTCTTGTTATGAAAAGTTTTTTGAGAGTGAAAACGTGAACGATAGGTTATTCAAATCACTTAACCGAACAATCACTTGCCCATCAATTGCATTCCGAACCAAAACGGATATCCCCGACTCCCTAGCTCCTTTAATCCTATTTGTTCTTCGTCTTAGCTCGTTATTTTTATTGCTTATTTGAATTTTCGCAGTAGTTGATAATTAAACTCAAACCAATCTTTTGATTTAGAATGTTTAGATATTTTATTACTTTTTGTGTGATTGAATAAACGCGCATTATATTCCGACTAACCTTCCTCGAGACACGACCCGGTGTTCGAATCTTTCGATTCTACTCTAGAAAAATACTTACAACAAATTGGCGCCGTTGCCGAGGAAGGTTTAGGATATATTTTGTGCGCTTATTCAATTTATTTTTCGTGTTTCTCTTGTGTTCTTTTTATTCGTTAGGTGTTAGTTCTTTGTTTTCTTTTATTTTCATTTTATTTTCTTTTATCTATCATTGGTGCTCGTAACCCTTGTTGGTTTAGTATATGCGTACCAGGTGTGGACCAAATTGCTATCTCCGATCAACAAATCAGTCAACGAGAGCCTAAGGCAACTACTGGAAGAGCTTATTCTCGAATCTAACGAAGGAGACGAGCACTCCCTGAAATAGTCCGAAGGCAGCAGTTTCGACATGGGTGAACAACATCAACAACCACCTCGCAACATCCTCCAGAACCTGGCTCAGCCCATCAAGCCAGTAACATCGTGCCTCCGGTTGCCACAAGCTGCCCGCAACTATGACCTGAAGGTAGTCCACTAGAATCAGCTCCCATCGTTCCATGGGCTCGCCAACGAGGACCCACTCCACTTCCTCCGGGAGTTCTACAACGTCCTCCAGACGTTTCCTCTACACGGGCTGTCTGAGGACCATCTAAAAATGCGATGCTTTCCAGAGACTCTGAAGGACTGAGCCAAGGCGTGGTTCATGACCCTTGCCCCAGATTCTCTCACAACTTGGCCAGAGGTTTATGCTAAATTTGTCGGGAAGTACGATTCCCACCAGATGACCCAAGACATCCGGTCTAAGATAGTCTTCTTCTCCCAACTGCCGCATGAGCCTCTTCACGAGGCTTGGGAACGCTTCAAGGACCTTCAGAGGCAGTGCCCCCACCACAACCTCGCTCCGGGGCTACTAGCAAATTGTTTCTACGACTCCCTCCACCAGAACTTGCAGTAAATGGTGGACAATGCAGCTGGAGGGGATATCGGGGCCAGGACGGCAGAAGAGATGATCGCTATCTATGAGACGATGAGTGCTTACTCGTCTCAAAAAAGTGTTAGAGGGCAGAGGGCTGCAGTGAATGAGGTTGGCTCGAGCAATAGTGTCATGGCCCAACAGTTAGCTGAGCTTACAGAGCAGATGCGACTATTGAATGCTCGAAGTTCCTCATCGATTCAGACGATGGCGGTGAATGTTTGTGGTGCATGCGGGGTGCAAGGACACGGTTCAGAAGTGTGCCCGTCGGCTGTCAAGCTGGGCTATGGAGGCCAGACTACCGAGGTGAATGCAATGCAGGGGTATCAAAACATGCCCAGAAATGACCCCTACTCAAACATCTACAACTCGGGATGGCGAAACCACCCTCAGTTCTCGTGGGCCAATAAACACTATCAACAGCAACCTCAGACCAACCTTGTCCCCTAGCAGCAACAACCTAGGGGAGTGTTAAGGCTGCCAGCATCAGAAACCGGACCAATCCCATCGAGCACGGACGACAAACTGGATAAAATTCTCAATTTCGTCACCAATCATGATGCTTCCATCAAGCGTCTTGAGACACAAGTGGGCCAACTAGCCACACGGGTTGGGACCATCGAGGCTGATTTGGACAAAGAGAAGCTGCCGAGCCAACCAGAGCATGCAAAGTCGGTTACAGTACTTATGCCCGAGCTCGAGGGCCTGATGAAGGAGGAACAGAAAGCAAAGACCCCAGTTATATAGTCGCCCGAGCCTACCTTACACAAATCCCCAAACCCATTGTTGTCGTATGATTCTTAACAACGATGTATCAAGAGATTTAGGTGACAATTGTTAGCGATTTGAATGTAAAGCATGTAAGAACAACTCAACAATGGCCCCGGTCCGAGGTGAACCGAGGTGAAAAGCCTTTATGGGCTATTGCGCGTTGCATATTGATGAGTTCGGGGTCCCCCCCGTACAAGTGTCATAGGTTAGCTATTTATAGTAACTTTTTACGTACATATCGGGACTTGTGCATTTGCCTTTTCATAAAGCTACTTTTTAGTGGGCGACGAGATCTGTGGACCTTCACTTTAATGATGATAAATCTCGTAAGTCCGATAGGAGTGCGTAGACGCCTTGTCACCTGCTTTAAGAGGTGAGACCTCGGTTCGTACTTGCCTCGGTTTGGTGTGACTTCGGTTGGTATAGGTTACTTCGGTCTTCGGTAGCTCGGACCGGTTCATTGCGCGGACTATCACCGCTTTGGATTACGCCGTTTTGATGGTTAATTTCACTTAATATGATGTTTAAGACTCCTTAACGATGCTTTGCCGAGTTGGATGATAACAGAGAGGCTCCCAATATCGGCGATCATACGGAGTGATGGTCGTCGATGTTGCAAAAGATGGGTTGAGATCCGACTCGGTTGCAGTCTGTATGGGAAACTTGCTCGTGTTAAGATGCTCGTGACAGGAAAATTACTTAGGTGAATCGTTTTTACCAAAGTGGGTGTTAATTTCCAGGGTGAGAACACTTGGTGAAAATTTGTTATTGTCTTGGAAGCAATAGAAGAGATCTGAACAGACGTAACGGTCGACGATTTAATGTCAGAGTGAACGGTCGCGCTGTAATGGTAATAAAAGGTAACAGTCACTTTTAATAGGGTGCCACGTGTGCAGTAGGTTTCTGCGGGATGAAAAGGTGGCGCCGATTGGGATTTAGGGGTCGCGTCGGTTGTACGCGCCCCTAATTAAGATCTCCAACGGTCAGAAATTGGAAATTATAAATAGGGCTTTGAAATTTCTGATTGAACTTTCTTCACTTTCGCTTTGATCCTTGAGTTTGGGCTTATTGTAATCTTGCTACAGAATCTTCTTTGAAAACTTGAAAGTTATCATCTGTGCATCACTTGACTGCGAGTTCTTTGGTAAGTTTTTTATCCTCCATTTTTATTTCCTCATTCGTTCGTTCTGTGTTATCCCTTCTGTGTAATGGCGTCGAAAGGAAAGGGTAAAGCAGTGATGAGTTCTTCGAGTACTGAATCAGTTCCACTGGGGGTATATCATGACTCAGAACTAGTTGAATTAGCTTTTGAATACCATCGGTGGGATCCGATGTTAGTGAGGCATCTAGATATTAAGCCCAACGATGAAGACGGTGATTGTTTGGTGGAGGAGGATGCAGCCGTTGTCGAGGTGCCTCATTGGAGAAGGCCGGTGAGAAAGTGGCCTGATCCTAAGGTCGATTTTGAGGGTGAGCCCAGTATTCTGACCGATGCTGATGTGGTGATGTTGCGAGAGCAGGTGAGGATTCCACCCTCGGTGAGGATTTTCGCCCCTTATCCTAGGGAGAGAATAACAAGTCCTCCTCCGGGTTGTGTGGGCATATTTGCAGAAAGCTTGAGGTCGGGATTGAGATTCCCGTTACCGAATTTAATCACAGAATATCTTCGAAGTCGGGGGTTGCCATTGTGCCAAATTACCCCTAATAGTTGGAAGAAGATTATCGGCCTGATGGTGTTGCTGCACGAGCAAGGTGAAGGGTTACTGTCGTGCGAGGAGGTAAGAAGTATTTTCGCTTTCAAAAAGATCCCGAAGAGACATGTTGCGGAATCTTCGTGTTGCTTCTTCGCAGGGGCTAAACCGCAACGTGGTATGAAAGTCGGTGAGATAATAACCAATATCCCAGAAACTCTTCATGGATTTCAGGAGGAGTGGTTGTGGATTGGGGGAGAATGGCAATCCGAAAGCTTTTTCCATGAACCTCGGATTGACGGGATGACGATTCCGATGTTCATACATTCCGGAGCAAGTGAGTTTATTTCATCTTTCAATTCGGGTATATCCTTCTGATTTTGTTTTGTTCTGTGTACTAACAGGTCGGAACTTTTGCCCTTTGTAGAAAAAGAGACTAAGCAGACGGAACCGAAGTTAAGCCCTGAATTCGGTGGGAAGCTGCTTGCACTCTCTAGTTTGGATAAGGAAAAACGGGATTATCGTGCGCTTGTCGTGGATTCGAAACTTGAAGCCGCCGGTTTATCTCCTAGAGTTTCTAATTTGAAATTTGACCCTGGTGAGTGAACTTCAATATTTTAGTTCTTTTGTCCGCAATTTCTGTATATCTGAAGCACTTGTTGATAATTTAGATCGTCGATTGTTTCTTGACGCAGTATACTATCTGCTCCTCGGATTCTTGGATTACAATTCTATCAAAGAAGCGAAAGATTTCAGGCGTAAGTATCCGAATAGAGGTCTTCAATCCAAGTTTGGTAAGAGCCGAGATCTGAGATTGAACGACGCCATGAGGAGGGATCTAGTTCGTGCCTTGGTGAAGAGAACTGCTGGTCAAAAGAACGCCGGCAAAAAATCGACCGAGGGGGGGACGAGTGCGACTTCGGATGCTATTTTGGAGAGCCCGAAGTCTTTGCAGGGAGTGATAACTACCGAGGTGCCGTCTGTTGTGAATGCTACTGCGATCAACCAAGCAGAGCCTGAACCTATTATGACGGGAACTGAATTGGCCACGACTGAGGTCGTGCATACCGAGGTGCCAGGAGAAGGGCTTGGAAAACCGCCTTCTTCTCCGAAGTCCATGGAGTCTGAGCAACCGGAGAAGAGGAAAAAGAGAAAGTTGGTGAAAATGTCCGACGTGGGCGTTTCTTCCGGAGTGGAAAAGAGATCGAAGAAAAAGCATGACTCCGGTCGTAAAGCCGTAGAGAAGAGCCATGACGAATCTCCCTTATTCTAGAAGTCATTTTTGTCCATTGACGAAGAGCGGGCCGCCAATGTTAAGGTGCCCGAAGGCGTTGTGGAGGAGTGGTTCACCATTTTTCAATCAGTTAAGACTCCACATCTGTCGTCAAGAATTGAGATGCCGGAGAGCGCTAAGAAGGAGAGCGCTAAGAACGCTGCTCGAGTGCCCTTAATGATTTGGGACCCTAAATCCGAGGTGGGGGTTTCTTCTCTGTCGAGTGTGGACAGATTGAGTTATGCTAAGGCGTGTGTAGGCAGGGCGTTGGTTAGTTTGGTTGCTGCTGAGGACGATCACCGCCGGATTGCGTCGCAACTAGAAGGAAAAAAGGACATAATATCTGCTCGGGATGTCGTGATCGTCAATTTGAAGAAAGAGTCAGCGAAAGTGGAAGCCGACTTGAAGGGCCAACTTTCCGAACAAGCTGCCCAGTTAAAAATGGCGCGGGCCGAGACTTTGGTATTGTCTGAGGAGAAGAAGGCCTTTGAGACCGAAGTGGCCGAGCTTAAGGTGCGTCTTGCTTTTGCCGAACAACACTCTAAGGCGTTGAAAGCCAAGGCTGAAGAAGTGGAGGAAAAGCTGCAGCAAGAAAAGATGGCGCGTGAGGCAGCTCAGAAGGAATATGTTGAAGCACATGAACTAATCGGCCGTCAACGGGACGCTCATCAGGCCGAGATGGCTAAACTCGAGAGAGATAAGTCGGCATATGGGGAGTTCATGTATGAGAACGGCTTTCAAGCTGGAAAGGACTCGGTTGCTGTTGAACTGAAGTCTGGCGATGATGCTGAGGTTAAAGTCGAGGACGTTGGTGGGAATGATGATGAGGTCGGTGGGCCTGACCTCGAGATTGAGATGAACACTTGTTTGAATCTTCGGTGGGTGATAAAACGGTATACTGCCGGCTATTATGATATTGACGAGTTGCGCTTCTTCTTATTTCACAAGCTCGAAAAGTACGGCTTTGACATGGAGGTTAAAAGCATGCACATAGAGGCCTACGAGGATGAGCGGGAATTTTGCGTGTAGATATTGCGCCGAGCTGAAGAAATGGCCGCGAATCCCGACTTGCCGCCACTTACTGAGGATAGAGCTACTCTCCTCCGACGTGCTTACGTCAATATGATTTTGGACGGGGAGAAGGATAAGAGGAAGGAGTTAGCCGACGTGTATCTTTCGACTCTTGCTGAAGTGGAGCTCGAACAGCATTTTGACGACATGACTCCGGAGCAGATTCAGAGCAAGGTCAAGGCTTATATTGAGGAGAAAGCTAAATCGACCGAGAAGGAGGTCGAAGTTATTGAAGCTCCTCGAGAGACTGGGGAGAAATCGGCTGAAGATGGGGATCCCCGGCATGAGTTTGTTCCGATTACCGACATTGCCATCAATACGGCGGCTAAGGCCAAGGACGTGGCGATGCTGGAGCATCTTCAGAAACAACTTTCTATCAGCTCGGAAGTCGGAGAAAGCAGCGGTGTTGGTCAGGATGCCGAGAAGAAAGATGATGCTGCTTGAAGCTTCAATTCCTTTTGTGTTCTTATAGGTTTGGAATATATAGTCGGGGTGCCGGTGTGTCGGCATCCTTAGTAGGGCTCTGTATTTTTAAGTAAGTAATCGGGGATGTCAGGTTTGTTGACTCCCTTAGTAGGAAATATGTAAGGATTTCTTGATTTTCTAATATAATGTGTTTATGTGATATCGATTTTGATTTAAATTCGCTGTACAAATTTTTAGCGATTTCTTGATCAAGTGTTCTGAGCTCGGTATGGATTTTAAAATGAATCATCACAATTCGGTTCCGTTTATATGATTAACCGAATTGTGGTTTTTTTTATGAAAATAATTTCCGAACACCACTTTGATCTTTTGTAATGATTTCAGCCACAAGTGCAAGTCGATATGCGAATTTTCAAATAATTCACGAAACTTAACACATTCTTGGGGCTGTACGTAAAACAAAATAGAATTCACCGAACTTCGTCAGAGTTCGGTTATGGAATGGCCCCAACCGATTTACATCTTTTATATTCGGTAATTTTCGGGACCCGTCAAATCATGTTTGTTGAAATGACGTTTGACGAGCATCACCCCCATCCGACATATGTGTAGGATTCAGATATATTATAGGGCATCAGCAAGACTGAGTGTCACAATGCTTACATCGGTACAAGATATTCATAGAACCGAGTTTCAAAATGTTTACATCGGTACCGAGCTGCTGCTCGGATTTTCAAAAGCGAAAGCCGATGGGCCTTCAATAAATCAAAAGAGTTACTTCGTACATTCAATGAAGCAAAAAAGAGGGGTCCGTGCAAAAGAAGGGTCGGCTATCCGACTTCGGACCGTTCATTGATAGAACTTCTTTAGGAAAACAGCATTCCATGGATATTGATGCGGAGTTCCATCAGGGTGAGCGATTCGGTAGGCTCCATGAGGTAGGACTTCAATGACTTGAAAAGGTCCTTCCCACCTCGGTTTGAGTGGGCCGGGGTCCGGCCCCATTATGCGTTTAAGGACCAAATCTCCAACTCGGAATGAACGAGGCTTAAGCTTAGAATTGACATATCTTTCGCTTCTATGTTTGTAAGCGGCATTTCTGAGTTCAGCACGGGTGCGATGTTCGTCGAGCAGGTCCAAATTAGCTTTCAGGTTTTCCGAGTTGGACTCCTCGGTAAAATGTTGAACTCGGTACGTCGGTTCACCGAGCTCGACTGGGACCACGACTTCTGAGCCGTAGGTTAGGGAAAATGGGGTCTCGCCGGTAGAAGTTCGAGTTGTAGTCCGGTAGGCCCATAGGACGTGTGGTAACTCTTCAGGCCAAGCTCCTTTGGCGGCGTCAAGTCGGACTTTGAGGCCTTTTTTATGAGCTTGTTCACAGCTTCAACTTGCCCGTTGGATTGCGGGTGATAAGGCGAAGAGAAAAAGTGCTTGATATTATATTCTTCGCACAGGGATTCAAATCGCTTGCCTTCGAATTGTCTACCGTTATCGGTAATGATGGAGTTCGGTACTCCGAAGCGGTAGATGATTGATTTCCATACGAAGTCAACGACTTTTTGCTCGGTTATCGTGACTAACGGTTCGGCTTCGGCCCACTTAGTGAAATAATCAACGGCTACAATGGCAAATCGGACGCCTCCTTTCCCGGTCGGCAGGGGACCTATGAGATCGATTCCCCATTTGGCAAAAGGCCATGGACTGTAGATTGATTTGAGCTCCTCAAGAGACTGGTGGATGTTGGGTGCGAACACGTGGCATTTTGGACACTTACGAACCCATGCAGCGGCGTCGGTTTTTAAGGTCGGCCAATAATAACCTTGTCGTAAAACTTTGTAAGATAAGGCCTGAGAACCGGGGTGACTTCCGCAAATTCCTTCATGGACTTCTTCTAGAATATATCGTGAATCAGATTCACTCACGCATTTTAAAAAGTGGGACGGAATATCCTCTCTTAAACAAAGTTCCATTGTCCAATGTATACCGAGCTGCTCGAATCCGAAGTGTCCGAGCTTCTTTTGGATCCGGGGGCAAGGCCCCAGTTTCTAAATAGTGGATAATAGGATCCATCCAAGTTGGCGGCTTTTGTGATGTTACCGGATCGATAGCCGTGACTTCGGTAAATGCGGTCGACGGTCGTTCTTGTTGTCCGACTTGGACATACTCCATGTTCTCCATTCCGGTACTCGAGGCCAGCCGGGACAAAGAGTCTGCTTGAACATTAAGAGTTCGGGGAATATGTTCAACGTCAACGGAGAACTTTGATAATTTTTGCTTTGTCAAAGAGAGATACGGTGTCAACCGAGGTTCTTTGACTTCATACGAACCGTTAATTTGGTGGACAAGGAGTTGGGAGTCTGAGAAGACTTTGAGGTGCTTTACGTTCATGGATTCAACCAAATTTAGTCCGGATAGCAAGGCTTCGTATTCGGCTTCATTGTTTGTTGCGGGGAAAAGAAACTTCACTGAGTGACAGAATAATCGGTTTTTTGGGTCCGCTAGGACTATTCCTGCACCTGCTCGGTTGACTGTCGAGGAACCGTCGATATAAAGAACCCACGGTTGATCGTCATGGTGAACTGTTATAGCCAGAGTGAATTCGACAATGAAGTCGGATAAGGCTTGTGCCTTGATCGCGGTCCTCGGTTGGTAGTGGATGTCAAATTGTCCAAGTTCAATCGCCCATTTGATCATGCGTCCCGAGGTGTCAGGTCGGTGCAGGACTTGGCGCAATGGATACGAAATGCGGACGGTTATAGTATGTTCTTGGAAATAAGGTCGCAATTTCCGAGCAGCAATGACAAGCGCAAACGCCAATTTTTCCATAGGAGGGTAGCGCAGTTCGGCGTCATGTAGGGCTTTGCTAATGTAATAAACGGGCGATTGTAGCGTTCCTTCTTCACGTACCAAAACAACGCTGATTGCAGAATCGCTGACTCCGAGGTATAAAAACAGCATTTCCTCGGGTCTTGGCATTTGTAACGTTGGTGGAGAGGCAAGTGTCTCCTTGATGCTGATGAGAGCTTTTTGACATTCTTCGGTCCATTCAAAGCGCTTTCCTTTTTTGATTGCTTCGAATAAAGGTTTGCAACGGTCTGTGGATTTGGAGATGAACCGGTTGAGAGCAGCAAGTCGGCCAGTTAGGGCCTGAACACCCTTAACCGAAGTCGGGGGAGTTAGGTCTTGAATGGCTTTTATCTTCGCCGGGTTGGCTTCAATTCCGCGCTGGCTGACCATATAGCCCAGAAACTTTCCTGATTTAACTCCGAAGGTGCATTTCTTGGGATTTAAGACCATAGAATAAGATCGGAGGACATCAAACATATCTTGAAGGTGTGTTATATGGTCAGAAGCGTGCACCGACTTGACGAGCATGTCGTCGACATAAACTTCCATAGTATGACCAATCATCGTGGCAAACATTTTGTTGACAAGGCGTTGATAAGTGGATCCGGCGTTTTTCAACCCATACGGCATCATGGTATAGCAGTACAAGCCTCGTGCTGAATAAAACGAGGTGTGTTCGGAGTCCTCGGGATCCATGGGAATTTGATTATAACCGGAGTAAGCATCCATAAAACTCATTAATTCGTGTCCCGGCGTGGCGTCAACCATGTAATCTATGCTGGGTAACTGTCCTTGGGACACGCCTTGTTCAAGTCGGAAAAATCAATACACAGTCTCCACAGACCATTGCTCTTTTTGACAATAACGGGGTTTGAAACCCATGTCGGATACTTGGCCTCTTTGATGAATTTGTTATCGATGAGTTTCTTAACTTCCTCTTCCAATGCTTTCTGGCGATCTGGCCCCAGCTTTCTTCGTTTCTGAACAACAGGCCGGACGGTTCGATCGAGGTTTAACTTATGACTAGCGACACCGGGGTCGATGCCCTTCATATCTTCGTGTTTCCATGCAGAAACATCAGAATTGCGTTTAAGGAATGAAATGAGTATGACTCCCGATGCGCACCAATTTGTGGAAAATTGGTTCATTGATGTATATTAATTCTACTTCTTCTCTAGGTTCGGCTCGATGACTTCGGCTTTTTTCTTTAAATTGGGCACTTGGGTCCAACTCATCTTCTTCAAGGATAGGTTCCTTTCCAGGCCGGCGACCTCGGTCTTCGGTCAAAGGATCCGAGGTGGGAAAAGCACCGACGTTGTGGTTTGGTTCTTCGGACACCGCGTTGTCCGAGACGTTTCGTAGTGGAGAATTTTCGTTATTTCCCGTCGAGGTGGAATGGATTCCGCTGGGTGGTACGAATGTGATAAGTTCTCGAGCTTCTCTATGGTCTCCGAAGTGCGTCCCTTCTCCTCGTGTAGTCGGGAACTTTAGTGCGTAGTGAAAGATCGAAACCGCAGCCCGAAGTTTGTACAACGCTGTTCTGCCAATGATGGTGTTGTACTCGTTGTTGATATCAAGAATTTTGAAAGTCTCCATGACGAGAGTGATCTCACCGATAGGCTTTGAAATGCCTCCGTTGAATCCTTGTATTTGGTCATTACAAGGTCGGATGTCGGCAGGATCAAGACCCATTTTGTCAAAAGTTTTTAACATTAAAATGCTGGAATAGGCCCCAGTATCTACCATAACGCGATGAATAGGAATTCCGCATATAGGGACAGTGATAACAAGTGCATCGGAATGAGGGTGTGCGAAGTGATTAGCATCCTCCATATTAAAAGTTATGGGACAGTTCCGATTGTTGAGGATGTCTCTCAAATCAGTAGTGTACACTTGTTTGCCGGAGTTGTACGCTTGTCGGGCATAGGCTTTGATTTGTCGACGGGACAATGTACTCCGGGAGTTATTGGTGTTGACACGGTGGACGGTGATTTGCATCGGTGCGGGAGATCGACCTCGCTTATGTCCTCGGGAAGTTCCAGTAGAGTCGGAAGTGGGGGTTTCCGAGGTGAACATAAACACTTCTTTGTCTCCTTGTCGGACGCGTTTTGGCATGGTGCCTCGGTCCTCCTCGTCGTCTTCATCATATGATTCAATCTGACGACCTGGTCCTCGTCTTTGGGGGTCGATATTACGATAGAACTTTCTAAGCTGTGGGTGACCAATTAAGCGTAACAGGGCTGCTAACAAACTTAAACACTCGTCTGTGTTGTGCCCTGGCGAATAATCGCAATACCGGGACTTATCCAATTTCTCCTCGGGCATCCGAAGTGGTTTGGGATCTGGTAAAATGCCCTTCCCTTTGATTTCTTCATATATGGTAGCTGCCCCTGCGGAATATACGGTTTGATAACCGGACTTCACATAGGTAGCATACTGTTTTCGGGCTGCTCGAACTTCAGGATCGTTGGGATCTCCCCGGGGAGGTCCCCTGAACTGGGTTTTGTTTTGTCTTTCAAAAAATTTGTTCTTCTTCTTCTCATCGGTTCCTGCCTTAGATGACTTCGGATTAAAGTTAAAGTCGGGGACCGACATGGCTTCCTCAGCTATAATATGTTGTTGAGCTCAGGCGAGAAATTCTTGAAAAGTGTTCGGCTTATTTTGACACAATGTCCAGCGGAAAATTGAATTCGGTTTCAGTCTGGCAATGGCCATGACAAGCAGGGTTTCAGGATGACAAGGCTCCATGTTTTGGACTCGGTCGTTAAATCGGGCGATATAATCCTTGACACTTTCATCATCTTTTTGAGTGAAATTTTCAAGAGATTCTTTTGGAATTAATCAGACTTGGGCCCCGATGAAATGGGATCGAAAAGCCGACCTCAATTGTTGCCATTTCCAAATAGAGTGGGGAGGAAGAGAATGGTACCATTTTTGGGCTCGAGGCCCCAGCGTGAGAGAAAACATACGACACCGAAGTGCGTCTAAGGCCCCATGCAGATCCATCCACGAAGTATAATGACCGAGGTGTGAGTCAGGGTCTGAAGTTCCATCATATAGCCCAATTTGAGGGACTTTAACTTTTCCAGGTACAGGTTCCGAAGTAAGCTCTGGTGTGAGGGGGAGTCGGCTTCTAGATATGCTTGTGCCGAAGTTGAGGTCCGTCGAGGAGGGTCTTCCGGCATCCTCTGCCGACTTTCCAACTCGGCAATTCTCCGTCGCAGCATTTCAAGTTCGGAAGTTTCTTGACGAGCTCGGTTTCTCTCAATATGTTGACGAAGATCAGTCGACACTAGATCAGGAGGAATTTGACGTCGTGCCTGAGGTGGTGACCGTCGCGAATGCCCCGACTGACTTTCGGCGGTTTCTTCGCGGGGTATTACACCCGACATCGGCGTGACGCGTAGTTTGTTCTGGAGGTGGTTGCGATGCTCTATCACGAGGTTGAGAGGTGGCGTGAGATGTAGTTCTTCCGCCGTCTCGTCGCACCAGTGGATTCTGTGGACAGGAGTCGTTGGTATTATAGAATGTCCCGGGGCAGTTGTCGATGTTCCGGGGATCGTTTGAGCCATCAGAGCGGCGAAACCACGTGCAAATTCCGGATTTTGAAACAGAACAGTGTAATCCGGTACAGGGGGAGCTACGGCTTGTCGTCTGGCGGATTGCGCAGCGCTGCGACTGTGGCCATCTCGTGAAGTATGACCACGATGATCTGAGTGAGACATGATGGGTATGGCTGATGTGAATCGTTGTACGAGAAAGCGGAGAGTAACCTCAAATCACTTATGAGGCCCTCCATCTAGCGCCAAACTGTTGTCGTATGATTCTTAACAACGATATATCAAGAGATTTAGGTGACAATTGTTAGCGATTTGAATGTAAAGCATGTAAGAACAACTCAACAATGGCCCCGGTCCGAGGTGAAAAGCCTTTATGGGCTATTGCGCGTTGCATATTGATGAGTTCGGGGTCCCTCCCCGTACAAGTGTTATAGGTTAGCTATTTATAGTAACTTTTTACGTACATATCGGGACCTGGCAAATTTCATAAAGCTACTTTTTAGTGGGCGGCGAGATCTATGGACCTTCACTTTAATGATGATAAATCTCGTAAGTCGCGATAGGAGTGCGTAGGCGCCTTGTCACCTGCTTTAAGAGGTGAGACCTCGGTTCGTACTTGCCTCGGTTTGGTGTGACTTCGGTTGGTATAGGTTACTTCGGTCTTCGGTAGCTCGGACTGGTTCATTGCGCGGACTAGCACGGCTTTGGATTACGCCGGTTCGATGGTTAATTTCACTTAATATGATGTTTAAGACTCCTTAACGATGCTTTGCCGAGTTGGATGATAACACCCATACAAACCCAGAATTCCATTTTCGAGTCGGCTTTTGGAGGAGAAAGACTGTAGAATGATCCGGGACCTTCATGCAATGTTGGTTAAGACCAACGATGACCTATCTCCTCCCGATGTGTTGAAGAAGGTTCCGGCCTATGCCCGATTCTTCAAGGAAGTGGCCATGAATAAGAAGAGGTTTGAGAATGGAGAGGAAGTGATTGTAGGTGAAGCGGCAAGTATCTTTCGGCATGACTTGCGGAAGAAAGAGAAAGATCCCGGAGGCTTCGTGATCACTATGGCCTTTGGGACGGGGGAAGAGACCTTGGGCATGCTTGACTAAGGAGCGGACATCAATCTCATGCCACTTACAGTTTATCAACGGCTTGGGCTTGGTGACTTGAAGCCCACCAGGATGCGCTTACAGCTGGCTGATCTGTAATGCCCCACTTTTATTTCCCGAAATTCAGAATAAAATTTTTCAAATTTATTTCAAAAATAATATTTGAGGCGCTACTCATTTTTTAAAACATTAATCAATACTAAACACATTCTCAATATTCAACAATAATCAATACTCATAATCCATATTAAAATTCCAATAATGCAAATCCAATAATAATCCTAGGGAAATAATCCCATCAATAATTCAATAATCCGGTACTAGTGAAAAAACAATAATCAATAATGCAATAATATCCAAGTTCAATTTTTCAAGGCGAAAGCATTTATTCAATTTTAAAGACCACCACTCGCATCTCTTCTTCCGTGCTGCATAAACTAACATGCATCCATGAAGAGCAGGTGGGGATGAGCACAATAGGAAAGTCGAGGTGCTCACCTCTATGCAATAATTAATCTCAATAATCATGAAAACAATTTAAGTATGGTCGCAGCATGTATACGAATCAATAATCGTCCCATCTCCTATCAATAATCAATAATGGTTTAATGTGCACACCTATAACAATAGACTACTGCCGAGCTATATACCGAACGCCTTCCTCGAAGGCCTTACAATGAGTGCCCAACCAACAGGAGAAATAATCCACCCCGAATGCCAAAACTTTCGCCTTGGCCTTACATACGAGGATCACCAGCCAAGGCTCACGCCCTGACTATCAACAATAATAAAAGAGACTACCCGAAGGTACGTTCTATAGCTACGGGGATAACCGTTCGACGGCCAATATAGCTCACATCGAAGGCTACATGGTTCACATGCATACTTTGATCATGCAACAGCAAAAACAATTAATTAAGGCATAATAAATTTTACAATTACAACCCACCTAGATATTCTGAACTGAAACTGAGAGTCGTCGCTTATTTGGAAACTCGAGGGCTAGACTCCTCAGAATCTACATAAATATAAGCGACACTCGATAAACAACTAACTCTTAAATCAGTAAATTAATTTACCAATTTGAAGGATTTCCTAGTTTAAGGTTCACGACTTATAAAATATTTCTCTTTGAAACGAAATTTTCTCAAACTTAACGCAACACTAAAAAAAAAAAAACTAACAAGCTAAACTTAACCTATGAAATATCCACAAAACTTGCACATACGTACACGAGAAAGCTACAACAAGAATACAAAAAGGTATTCTACTAACACTTCACATACATGCTCTCTTTTTCTCATCCTATCTCAAATTCACATAGCACAAAATAAATAAATAAATAAATAGAATCAACTTACACCTTACTTGATAAACTTTTTTTTTATATATATATAAACATCCCATAATGGGATGGGGGGTTGAGGCACACCCCCAACCTGTGAATATAAAGGCCCAGCTAGGGCTAAAAAGTCGATGTTCTACATCCAAGTCGGACATACATAGAGCAACATCAAAAGTAGAGAAAATAAAATAAAA
>CACSLK010012206.1:14308864-14320100 GCA_902706635.1 Striga hermonthica
CGGCCAGCCTTGGCTCCCGGCTCCGGTTTTTTCCTTGCTTTGTCCGTCGAGATTCTTTGGATCTTTGTGAAGGCCCGATCTCCAACGGTCGATCACAAATCGAAAAATATAAATACAAAATTACATAAATCGATTCCTAGATCCAGCGAGTGGATGTACATGCCTTCTACTAATAAATTAAACTATCCGGTCAACCCCCGGGCAATTAATACAAGCATTCATCCATAATTCCTCGACAATCCCGAGGCTTTAAAAACAAATTTAAAACCATACAACAAACCATCAATTAAGCACAAGCACATAAAAAAGGTAGCCATAATAGTGGATTAACTACTTCCTGCAAAACCAAGTTATGCATATAATCCAATATATATGGCTGCGCTTGAGCACACATAGACAATATAAGCCGTTTAATCCGGATCTTGTACATAACGAATTAACCTCCGGCCCTGATACCACTTGTTGGGATCTATGAGGATCTCGATATGCACAAATCACGGATAAACATTCAAACATAAACCTATGCGCAACGGATCTAAAGGTTTGATGTAGAAAACTTACGGCTTAAAATTTATGTAGATCTGGCTGGCCCGAACAGATGACCGCAAATCAAATCTTCTCGGAATCGAACAAACTTGACCAATCCAGGAAGCTGGCGTCACGGCGAAGTCAACGGCGTTGACCGGTCGGGAATCAGAGCGTCCACGCGCTCTCACGCACGCGTGTGAGTCTCAGCAGCAGCAATCCTCCGGTGGAGCGTGTAGGCGGGTACGGCGGCGACTGGCGGCGATCTCGATGGCGATCTCTCCGACTGGTCGTCCTGGTCGTCGTGGTATGGTCACTTACTGGTTTTGGTCTCCGGTTTGGATGGATGATAGATTCGATTGGAATCCCGTATATACCTTAAGATCTTCTACTGTATTCTCAAACAGCTATCTAGATCTTGTATCAATGGAGCACAAGAAACAGAACAACTCCTTGGAAGAGAGAGAGAGAGAGGGGGCAGACGTGTTTGCTAGGTTATGGGATTGTGTGTTCTCTTCCAAGAGCCTAATTGTAACACCCCACTTTGATTTTACAGAAATTTCAGACTTTCCAAAAATCAGTAAACAATTTTTCGAGATCATTTTCGAAATTCAATGGGTATTAACAACATTTTTCATAACCTAAGTCCTATCTGGGCCCACGGGGATTCATTACCCGATTTTCACAAGGTTTTCATTAACCTGATTCACACCTCAACATAATATCCAATATGAACAATTGAGACCTCATAAATCAAACACCATGATTATTCAAGCTTCATAATATGGATTTCCAAAATATTCCCAAACATCAAAACATAACATAGTTCGAAAACAGTTTTCACATGTCCAAAACATAGAAAGGTTCATAACAACCATATTATTAAAGCGGAAGCATAACGAAACAATAAATAGACCACCACTCGCCTCCCTCTGTCGTGCCCGCAATACTAACCTGCATCAATGAAGAGCAGGTGGGGATGAGCACAAGAGGAACAGTAGTGCTCACCACTATGCAGTAAACGTTATTTACAATAATGAAACAGTAATCAATAATCAAAAGGTATGGTCTCAGCATGTATATGTAATTAAATAGTTATCCCAACCTCTTATCCCAAGTTCGTTCTCATGTGCACACCTATCTCAATAGACTACATTTGGTCCACGTATCGTCTCCCCATGGGAACTCTAACGTTGCCAAAGTAGGAGAGTCATCCGTCAACCCCGAGGGTTTTAGACGGGAAATCCACTGTCAACCCCGAGGGTATTAGACAGGTCTGCCAACCCCGAGGGTTTTAGGCAGGAAAACCATCACAAGAGGAGATTACCCACTCGGGGTACGTTCTATAACAACGGGGATACGTTGGATGGCTGGTACAGCTCACGCCGAAAGTCACACATACACATTTCATACCTTGATCATACCCAAGTAAACAATAATAACAGTAATAACATTTACAGCATAGACAATTTTTCAAAACCCACCTGGCGCCGGAGAATAAAGAAAAATAATCCAAAACGTCCTAGGTGGTTGAGACACTGCTCGTCAGACACCTACATAAGTCAAGACAGTCTCATAAGCAACTAACTCGACTCTTGCACAGATAACGAGAATTATACTTAGTCGAATTACATCGACTAAGAAACTCGTGGAAGTTGTGGAGTTGGAACATTAGGATGACTCCTAGACTTGACCAACCAATTAAATAATCTTATAAAAGCAAGAAATGAAAGTTTAACATAAAAACGGGGTCAACGGGTCAAGCAATTGCCAACAAGGCAAAAAACGATTAAAAAGGACTAGTTCAAAATAAATTGAATGAGACCATAAGGGGTTAGGCTTTGACTTTACAATTCAAACTTTTACAGCACATAAATGACTGAAAATCACACATTTTCACCAAAGGAAAACCCCTAAACATGATCCTAACCATTTTAAATAATTCAAGCAAAAACTGACTAGAAATCAAATTAAATTAATTAAAATAGCTACAGTTCGAATTTGACTTTGAAATTTTTACAGCAGCAAGATAACATGAAAAGCAGCAACATATCCAAAACGTAGCCATTTTAAGTAGGAACTCGATTTTATATGAATTTATTAAGAAACAGTCCACAAATGGTTTTCGAGTTTTGACAAGGCTACAGGCCATATAAAAATCTCATATTTTAACCACAAGTACTACAACAGAAACATTACGACATATCCAAAAATCTGAATTTTTAGATCAATACACGAATTATAGTGATTTTAGCAAAAATGGGCTGCAGCACAATTTTAAAAAATGCATAACTTACAATGTACACAACGAAACGACACAAGGCCAAAGACGTTGCGTCAAGGACATTCCTATGTCCAAAATTCCATGGCACTCCATAGAAAATAACACATGAACCTCAGTTCGACAATTTTTTAAAGTGACGGCAATCACTTTGATATTTAAATAGCAAGTATATATCAATATTCACACGAACATATTACTAACGCATATAACCAACTCAAATATCATACGTTCAGCAATTATCATTTAGTTTATCACAACAACACATGTTAAAACATATGCTAATAGGTTCGGAAATTACTACAGTTAATTCCTCCACAAATCCTAAAATAACAAAATCAAGAACATAAACATATATAGCCAAATTGAGCGGGATAAGAAGCTCGGATACCGTTCTTGGGATAGGGGTCACGGTAAGGGTTGAGCCGAGGTCAAAACGAACTGCCCGAGGCAGCTCGACAACTAAGTTTGGCTCGCCGACGGGACACAAGTATCAGGACAACACAAAGGCCTTACTGGTGCGCTTGCAGCGTGAAAAACTCGATCAGTGGGGCCCCGATGGCGATGGACGACAACTCACAACAGAGGGAGCAAGCCAACGGTCGATGAGGCTGCTCGGGGCCTGACCACGATTAAGGATGGGACACCAACGGTGGCTCACGATCGGGAAAGATAAAAGGAGGCTCGCCGGTGCTGCTGAACAACGTGAATGGCAGTCTGCTTCATCAACAAAGGTCCGTTGAACATTGCTCACGGTGTTGGTGGTGATCTTGTAGAGAACCGCGGCGCACGGCGGCCGCTTGCGGAGGAGCTGCTGGTTCACGGCGGCGTGCGGAGGAGCAGCAGTGATTTGGGGCCTGATGATGACGGGAATGCGCGAAATTGATTCCCAACAGCGAGGACACAAGGGAACAGTGGCGATGGACGACGTCTAACCTCGGTTTCACGGTGGTGAGGGGCTGACAGAGGCGGCGATGATGATGGCCTCAGCGGGGAAGACGATGACGGTAGGCTCGCGATCGGGACCTGGTCGTGTTTCACTCAGGAAGGTGTGTGCGCGATCAGCAAGTTGCCGGTGCGTGTCTGCTAGCCATGATGGCTCGCGAACTGAGGGTACACGCTGGGACAAGGCGACGATCGATGGTGCTGCTCGCCGGGAAGATTTTCTTGGCCGAGAATTGTTGGTAGCATACAGAAAATTCCGAGGAAGAGAGGGCAATAAAATTCTTTGTTTCTGGTAAGGTGGGGCGAGAGAGGGATGATGACGATAACACGCGAGAGATGGGGATATATATGGACGACGAGCAGATTTCTTTCTTTGTTGTGAAATCGCGAGAGAGAGAAGGAGGTGACTTGTGTCTGCGTGATTCAACCAGAGAGAAAAAGAGACATACGATTATATATATATACCAAGGTTAGATTTTAGGCGGGTTCGGGCACGCGGGTTTGGACTGAGGCTACGGGGCGCGGATTCGGGTCTCTCGGGCTCGACTTAGCAATTTAAAATGGCTCGATCCAATGAACGACGATAAAAAAAAATTAAGTCAGGAAATAATTATATATATGTATATATATATATATTACACACAATAATATTTATTTAATATTAATTGGCAATTAGAAAATTAGGCAAATAATAGGAATAATAATATTAATATTAATAACAATAATAACAATAATAATGCCGATAATAACATCCGAAAATAAATCCAATAATTCGAATGGGTTAATCCGAACTTACGCAATTAAACCGAAATCGTCGAACAACGAACGTTTTTCCATAAAACGATCGGATACTCCAACCTTCTATTTAAGTCGACATCGCGACTAATAAAATAATATATAATCTCATAAATAATATTCGATAAATAGAATATTCCGCGAAATTCTATAAATCGAACGGGGCGTTACAATCTATCCTCCTTAAAATATTTCCGTCCTCGGAAATACGAAAGAAGACGCATCCAAAGGAAAACGACATACTCGAAAAGCATACACTTACGTGCAGGACTCAATCCGACTCGTCCGATGCTCATATGTTTGCTTTATTGTATGGGAGAGTGATCAATCCTGCCCAAGCTCAGGCGCACATCCTCTTGCAAGGGACCCAGTCCGGCTTGGCCTATAACCATGAGTATCAACAATTAATTTCGTACTTGACAACACACAAGACCTCAACAGGTCGTTCGGTGTATTGCCAGCGTACTTCGACTATCTCACCAACAAGGGGGACACGTGACGCCAAGTTTCAGTCTCGTATCCGAGTCATACTGATAATTTGCTCACGATTTATCACGGACCGTGTGTGTCCATCAAAGACTATGACACGGTATACAGCACATCCCAGATGCTCATACCCACACGATATTGACTCCACGAGTCGAACGCATCCCTTATGTGCAAACATAAGGATTGACCAAAAGCAACACGACATTCCCAATTTGCCCACTCGAGAAACTCTCAAATAAGGCATAGGGACTCATTAACTACTCTCCTTAATCAGAAATCATCGATTAAGGATCTACACACATTTAGTGGGACTTGGAGCTCTCGGTTCAAGGTTCAAACGAAAAGGGGTTCAAAAGTATAACCAAGTATTCCAGCATGAAACAGTTTCAACAGTTCAGGAAAAACATCAATGGTTGGCCGCACACGCTGGTCTGAGGAGTTCGTGCGTACGGTGATGGCGGCTGCAGTTCGCATGCGAGTCAACGGTCGGCCGCGGGCAAGCCTTCCGTCTCTCAGCACGGTCGTGCGTGCTCGGCCACCACTTCGCGTGGCTACACCCAGCCAGAGCCGGCGTTCGATTCAAGGTCTCACAAGGAGGTCTCAATCTCAAATCACCAAAAGAAATGGTTTTACCAACTAACGAGAATTTTTAGGTCCAATATATATATATATATCAATCATTTTCAGAATTTCAAAGGTTTCAAAAGTTTCCAATATCGCAAGGGGCATGCTCGAGTTCCAAGTCCACTTCCTTCTCTAATCAAAACAAAAAAATAGCCACTGAACAACCTACGATATGGGGTCTGGGAAGACTTCCCAAAAGAAACGAGGATCAGTTCCTCAACCAAGAACAATCCCAATCCCAGCGGTCACTACCGAATAATGAACGCTTAGCTCATTCGACTCTTCCGACTAACAGTGTCGTCCGTCACGTCAGCTCTTGGTTCACGCAGCTAACCGTGCCGGCAGTCTTAAATGAGCTTCTAAAGATACAACAAACTAACATCACAGTGAAGGTGGTTCAGCACCCCACAATGTGTTTGTTCCGGACTCGGCTATTCTCCTTAAAAGATTTCTGCATAATCTTTTAATTTGGAAAGAAACACTCCCTGACACGCGTCAATTCACTTAATCTGAAGTTCCACGCCAGGAAGGGGAAGATCAAGCGAATTATCAAAACACGAAAATCAGATAACGAAGGAAGTTTCAAGCACAATTCAAAATTGCTTGCCATACAAAAAGGCAAGGTTTGCAAAAAGGGTACAAAAGACAAGAATTCAAAAATGGAACAAGGTTGCCTCGCATCCACGAGTCCACGATTCACTACCTCCGTTATCAGTTCAAGATGTTCTCGGATATCCACGACGAATTCAAGAAAAAACAATCAATGCATAGAACGAGTATACGAATCAATATATACCCGACCAACGGATTTTCAAATCCTACCAATGAAAAGAATGAATGAATTTTAACGGGGAATGATTCAACCATTATACTGAAATTCTCAACCTGTACTTCTAGAGAAAGAACTTAACTCCATACCACTAGAGTTCAAGTTCAAACAACTAAGTTCAACACTCGTCTAGAGTTCAAGAATACTTAAAAGCAGGAGGATAAGTTCCTAAGCCCCGATTTCATATCAATATTCAATATTCAAGCAATGAACAATAATCTGAAAATCATTCAGGCACACATACCTGAGCTGGCGCGACACGACGAGAGCGAGTGGTCATAATTTAAGGCCGAAGCATATAATCACATAATTCACATTAACCAGTCTACAGAAACGCAGACTGGCTCTGATACCAAACTGTAACACCCCACTTTGATTTTACAGAAATTTCAGACTTTCTAAAAATCAGTAAACAAACATTTTCGAAATTCAATGGGTATTAACAACATTTTTCATAACCTAAGTCTTATCTGGGCCCATGGGGATTCATTACCCGATTTTCACAAGGTTTTCATTAACCTGATTCACACTGCAACATAATATCCAATATGAACAATTGAAACCTCATAAATCAAACACCATGATTATTCAAGGTTCATAATATGGATTTCCAAAATATACCCAAACATCAAAACATAACATAGTTCGAAAACAGTTTTCACATGTCCAAAACATAGAAAGGTTCATAACAACCATATTATTAAAGCGAAAGCATAACGAAACAATAAATAGACCACCACTCGCCTCCCTCTATCGTGCCCGCAATACTAACCTGCATCAATGAAGAGCAGGTGGGGATGAGCACAAGAGGAACAGTAGTGCTCACCACTATGCAGTAAACGTTATTTACAATAATGAAACAGTAATCAATAATCAAAAGGTTTGGTCTTAGCATGTATACGTAATTAAATAGTTATCCCAACCTCTTATCCCAAGTTCGTTCTCATGTGTACACCTATCTCAATAGACTACATTTGGTCCACGTATCGTCTCCCCACGGGAACTCTAACGTTGCCAAAGTAGAAGAGTCATCCGTAAACCCTGAGGGTTTTAGACGGGAAATCCACTGTCAACCCCGAGGGTATTAGACAGGTCTGCCAACCCCGAGGGTTTTAGGCAGGAAAACCATCACAAGAGGAGATTACCCACTCGGGGTACGTTCCATAACAACGGGGATACGTTCGACGGCTGGTACAGCTCACGCCGAAAGTCACACATACACATTTCATACTTTGATCATACCCAAGTAAACAATAATAACAGTAATAACATTTACAGCATAAACAATTTTTCAAAACCCACCTGGCGCCGGAGAATAAAGCAAAATAATCCAAAAAGTTGTAGGTGGTTGAGACACTGCTTGTCAGACACCTACATAAGTCAAGACAGTCTCATAAGCAACTATCTCGACTCTTGCACAGATAACGAGAATTATACTTAGTCGAATTACATCGACTAAGAAACTCGTGGAAGTTGTGGATTTGGAACATTAGGACGACTCCTAGACTTGACCAACCAATTAAATAATCTTATAAAAGCAAGAAATGAAAGTTTGACATAAAAACGGGGTGAACGGGTCAAGCAATTGCCAACAAGGCCAAAAACGATTAAAAAGGACTAGTTCAAAATAAATTGAATGAGAACATAAGGGGTTAGGCTTGGACTTTACAATTCAAATTTTTACAGCACATAAATGGCTGAAAATCACACATTTTCACCAAAGGAAAACCCCTAAACATGCTCCTAACCATTTTAAATAATTCAAGCAAAAACTGACCAGAATCGAATTAAATTAATTAAAATAGTTACAGTTCGAATTTGACTTTGAAATTTTTACAGCAGCAAGATAACATGAAGAACAGCAACATATCCAAAAATTAGCCATTTTAGACAGGAACTCTATTTTATATGAACTTATTAAAAAACAGTCCAGAAATAGTTTTCGAGTTTTGACAAGGCTACAGGCCATATAAAAATCTCATATTTTAACCACAAGTACTACAACAGCAACATTACAACATATCCAAAAATCAGAATTTTTGGAACAATACACGAATTATAGTGATTTTAGCAAAAATGGGCTGCAACACAATTTTCAAAAATACATAACTTACAATGTACACAACGAAACGACACAAGGCCAAAGCCGTTGCGTCAAGGACATTCCTAAGTCCAAAATTCCACAGTACTTCCATAGAAAATAATACATGAACCTCAGTTCGACAATTTTTCAAAGTGACGGCAATCACTTTGATATTTAAATAGCAAGTATATATCAATATTCACACGAACATATTACTAACGCATATAACCAACTCAAATATCACACGTTCAGCAATTATCATTTAGTTTATCACAACAACACATGTTAACACATATGCTAATAGGTTCGGAAATTACCACAGTTAATTCGTCCACAAATCCTAAAATAACAAAATCAAGAACATAAACATATATAGCCAAATTGAGCGGGATAAGAAGCTCGGATACCGTTCTCGGGATAGGGGTCACGGTAAGGGTTGATCCGAGGTCAAAACGGACTGCCCGAGGCAGCTCGACAACTACGTTTGGCTCGCCGACGGGACACGAGTATCAGGACAGCACAAAGGCCCTACTGGTGCGCTTGCAGCGTGAAAAACTCGATCAGTGGGGCCCCGATGGCAATGGACGACAGCTCACAACAGAGGGAGCAAGGCGACAGTCGATGGGGCTGCTTGGGGCCTGACCACGATTAACGACGGGACACCGACGGTGGCTCACGATCGAGAAAGATAAAAAGAGGCTCGCCGGTGCTGCTGAACAACGTGAATGGCGGTCTGCTTCATCAACAAAGGTCCATTGAACATTGCTCACGGTGTTGGTGGTGATCTTGTAGAGAACCGCGACGCACGGCAGCCGCTTGCGGAGGAGCTGCTGGTTCACGGCGGCGTGCGGAGGAGCCGCAGTGATTTGGGGCCTGATGATGATGGGAATGCGCGAAATTGTTTCCCAACAGCGAGGACACAAGGGAACAACGACGATGGACGACGTCTGACCTCGGTTTCACGGTGGCGAGGGGCTGACAGAGGCGGCGATGATGATGGCCTCAGCGGTGAAGACGATGACAGTGGGCTCACGATCGGGACCTAGTCGTGTTTCACTCGGGAAGGTGTGTGCGCGATCAGCAAGTTGCCGGTGCGTGTCTGCTAGACATGATGGCTCGCGAACTGAGGGTACACGCTGGGACAAGGAGACGATCGATGGTGCTGCTCGCCGGGAAGATTTCCTTGGCCGAGAACTGTTGGTAGCGTACAGAAAATTCCGAGGAAGAGAGGGCGATAAAATTCTTTGTTTCTGGTAAGGTGGGGCGAGAGAGGGATGATGACGATAACATTCTTTGGTTTAGGCAAATAATAGGAATAATAATAATAATATTAATAACAATAATAACAATAATAATGCCGATAATAACATCCGAAAATAAATCCAATAATTCGAATGGGTTAATCCGAACTTACGCAATTAAACCGAAATCGTCGAACAACGAACTTTGTTCCATAAAACGTCGGATACTCCAACTTTCTATTTAAGTCGACATCGCGACTAATAAAATAATATATAATCTCATAAATAATATTCGATAAATAGAATATTCCGAGAAATTCTATAAATCGAACGGGGCGTTACACTAATGCTGTATATATAGAGCTACAGTATGGACCCTAAGGAGAATAGGATAAGGGCTTCTAATATATTAATACTGTAGAGAAACCCCAAAATTAATATATTAATAATATTAAAGTCCACCACAATAATATTATTGCACTCCCCTCATCTATCCCAAATTACATTTGAGACTCCTTATTATAATTATCCGATTTACCTCCCCATGTTTAAGATATAATGTTCATTAATTAATTCGATTACTGATAATCAAGAATTAATTTATATATTATATTACCGAAGCTAGCGCTCGCTCATAGCATTCATATTATGCCGGAATAAATCCACCTGCAGGGTTTAGCATAATATTCCTTTATGAACTCACTTCGGGGACATCATCAGACTAACGCACATGGAGACCGTAAATATCCTAATAGCACATCGAACACATAATGTCATTACCCAATTCATTAAATATGTCGACCCGGCTTGGATCTCACCCAAAGAATCAAAGCAACAACAATTATGTGCACATGTCTATTTAATATCTTACGGGTTAAGAGCACGCAATAATTAACTGAGGCCTAGTTCGTTTACGACGATCAGTATAAAACGAACATCCCTCTCTGGGATTCTGTTCAATACATAAATGTACTAATGCAACTAATCGGTCAAGACAAATCGTACGGTTGACAGTACAACCGTTCCGATGGGTTGTTAAATTCCATCTAGGTTGTGAACCAATGATTCTTGTTTCGCAAGTAACTGATATAGTGATCTTCGGTACGCCCGATGACGACCCACTTATCTACATGCAAAACAACAGAACGTGGAACTTATTTAACCAAACATAATTCTCATCCATCAAGAAATAACAAGTGTAATATCCATAAAGCAAAGCTTAAGTATATAACACCAACAAGAAGGTCGGTCCATATGGCCTCGAAGAGACGGTTTGGCCGGTTGCCCAGCCTCACTTCTCCCCAGGCTGAAGACGTAGAGAATGCACCTGAAGATGTAAGTCTCCACCTCATGCCATCCAAACCTCCTGCTAGAATGGAAATCTGTCAGATCTGGTCAATCTCTAGACTACTAAACCCCCCCCC
>CACSLK010012206.1:14329121-14346404 GCA_902706635.1 Striga hermonthica
AGAGAGAGAGAGAGAGAGAGAGAGAGAGAGAGAGAGAGAGAAGGTGACGGGTCTAGAGAAGATAAAATTTGGGAAGTGAAATGGTTTAATTTGGGTTGGGCCTACTATTATGTGGTGGATATTAATTTGCTTTATGAGTAAATGTCCATACTACCCTTAATGAAGGTATAATTTTGACTTTTTTTATCCATTAGATCATCTGATCTAACGGCTACGATTTATTCTCATTTCTTTCATTTAGAACCATTCTCATGTGAACCCAACCATATATATATATATATTTGAAAACTTGCAGCAAATCCGAATTAAAAAAATTGCACACACACACCAAGCAATTTATATGACTCTCTCACCAAAACCAAAAGCAATTTCCAGAGATAACACAGAGAAATTCACAAGAGGATGTTGGGGGTATCACAACAAACGCAGCAGACAAAAATACCCCTCCAACAAATATGGCAAGCACTACTCCAAAATGAAAAATAAGCTAACACAAATAAATAAAAGACGGGAAAGAAAAGAACACAAAAATTGATAACGGAGTTCGGCGAAAATAGCCTACGTTTCCGGGCACCGCCAACCGCAACGCCAAATTTACTAAACTCACCAACAAAATACAACTAGGGTTAAATAACCCACAAAATAGGATTTCCTTAATTAAGGATTTCCTTTTAAATAGGGGAGAATAGAATAAGGTGCAATTATAACCCAAAGGCAAGGGACCTATTTATACTAAATAGATCCTACACATCTTTGGTATACATCCGATGTGGGACAACAATTAATCAAAAAACTAACAATTCTCCACCTTGACTAATTTTGCTCCCACTTCCAACTCAACTGCTAGCGGTGCCTCCGAATGCGTCTCTCGGCGCCAACTCAAATATGCAGAATGTTGGTCAAGTCTAAACAATGTTCAGACTTGACTGCTGTCACTACCTTGGTCATCATATCTGCAGGATTCTCTGTCGTCTTGATCTTCTTCAACACAACGGTTCCATCTTCTAGAATCTCCCGCACAAAGTGATAGCGAACATCAATATGCTTCGTTCTTGCATGAAATACTTGATTTTTCGCTATGTGAATAGCGCTCTGACTGTCACAATGCACTAAGACGTGCTTTTGAACAACTCCCAAGTCTCCAAGCAAACTTTGAAGCCAAATAGCTTCCTTCACAGCTTCAGTAACTGCCATATACTCTGCCTCTGTTGTAGACAAAGCAACTGTTGACTGTAAGGTAGACTTCCAACTGACTGGAGCTTTTGCAAAAGTGAACAAATATCCAGTTGTTGATCTTCGCTTATCCAAATCACCCGCGTAGACAGAATCACAATATCCAACTACACACTGACCAAATTCATTCTGCTCATAAACCAATCCAACGTCTACAGTACTATGAATGTACCATAGAATCCATTTCACAACTTTCCAATGACCTTTACCAGGGCCATGCATATACCTGCTAACAACACCATCTGCTTGTGAAATATCGGGCCTTGTACACACCATCGCATACATCAAACTGCCAACTGCATTTGCATATGGGACTCTAGCCATGTACTCTCGTTCTTCATCACAATTTGGCGACAATTGGGCACTTAACTTCAAATGAGGGGCAAGTGGTGTACTTACTGGCTTCGACTCATCTTTTATGCCGAAACGCTGTAGTACCTTATTCAGATATTGTTTCTGAGTCAAACAAAGCTTGCCTCTCATTCTGTCCCTGCTTATCTCCATCCCGAGAATCTTCTTAGCTTCCCCCAAGTCTTTCATATCAAATTCTTGATTCAACTGAGCCTTCAATTGATCAATCTCCACTTGGCTCTTTGATGCAACCAACATGTCATCCACATACAAGAGTACGTAAATGAAAGATCCATCTTGCAGCTTGCGTAAATACACACAATGATCATGTCTGCTTCGCGAGTACTTCTGCCCAATCATAAACTTATCAAACCGTTTGTACCACTGCCTCGGAGATTGCTTCAGTCCGTACAACGATTTGTTCAACTTACATACCCAATTCTCTTTTTCAAGAATTTTGAATCCTTCTGGCTGAGTCATGTAGATTTCCTCATCTAAATCTCCGTGTAAGAACGCCGTCTTCACGTCAAGTTGAGCTAGCTCTAAATCCAATTGTGCTGCTAAGGCCAACAAAATTCTAATAAAAGAGTGTTTAACAACTAGAGAAAACACTTCATTATAATCAACTCCTTCCTTCTGAGCGTAGCCTTTAGCCACCAACCTTGCCTTGTAGCGCACATCATTCTTCTGAGGAAATCCATCTTTCTTTGCAAATACCCCCTTGCATCCTATCGCCCTCTTGCCTTTTGGTAGTTGCGTCACCTTCCAAGTTTGATACTTTTGGAGAGACAACATTTCTTCCTCCATAGCCCATTTCCACTTCTCATTTTCTAAACTTCGAATTGCATCTTGAAAAGTGAAAGTTATGTCATCATCAACAATTGGAAGTGCATAAGCCACCATATCCACCAATCGAGTAGGTTGTTGAATCTCTCGTCTGGGCTTTCTCAATGCAATGGGTAAATCTAATGATTCATGAGTCTGAACTTCATCATCCGACAAATCGTTTGATATTGTTTCGTCGATCATAGCTGGTTGTCTCGTCATCGCATCTATCTCCACCTGCTTCGGTGTCAACTCCACCTGTTGGGTTTGCGTCGTCTTTATCATACTTTGTTCATCGAATGCAACATCCCTGCTAAACACAGTTTTCTTCGTCTCAAGACACAAAAGACAATATTCCTTCACACCAATTGTGTTTCCCATGAACAAAGCCTTTTTCGCTCTTGGATCTAACTTTGAATCCTTCACATGATAGAACATAGGACACCCAAAGACATGTAAAGATCTATAGTCAATAACAGGTTTCCCCGACCAAACCTCCAACGGTGTTTTACCATCTTTTGCAGATGACGGCAAACGATTTATAAGGTGTTGCGCGTATGTTACAGCCTCAGCCCAGTACTCCTTGCCCAAACCAGCATTGGACAACATGCATCGAACTTTCTCCACCAATGTTCGATTCATGCGCTCCGCCACCCCATTTTGTTGTGGTGTCCGTCTAACGATGAAGTGCCTAACAATGCCATTTTTACGACAAACTTCTTGAAAGGGATCGCTTGTATATTCTCCATCATTGTCTGTTCGTAGGACCTTGATCTTCCTTCCAGTCCGATTCTCAATTTGTGTCTTCCATGTAATGAAGACACCAAGCACTTCATCCTTCGTCTTCATAGTGTACACCCAAACACATCTGGAAAAGTCATCGATGAGTGACAAAATAGCGTCTTCCGCCTAATGATGGGGTCTTAGAAGGTCCCCAAACATCCGAATGAACATAATCCAAGACACCTTCGGTATTATGGATAGCCGTTCCAAACTTCACTCTCTTCTGCTTTCCCATAATACAGTGCTCACAAAAGTCTAGTATGCACACTTTGACATCTTTCAACAGTCCTTGTTTTGCCAATGTTTGCAAGGACTTTTTTTCACCAGTATGTCCCAAACGCATATGCCACAACTTGACTGCTTCAGACTCCTTGTTGGTGGAATCTGCTACTGTTACTGTCCCAACGACTGTATCACCTTCATAGTAATACAAATTATTCCTCCTTATGCCTTTCATCACCACGAGCAAACCGGATGTAGCTTTCATAACTCCATCTCGCAAAGTCACTACCAAGCCTTTGGATTCCAAGGCTCCTAATGAGATGAGGTTTTTCTTAAAACTCGGCATGTACCGAACTTCTGTCAAAACTCTGGTGGAACCATCACGATTCTTCAGACGGATTGAACCTATCCCAGTTGTCTTACATGCATTATCATTACCCATAATGACAACCCCTCCATTAATCTCCTGAAAATTGAAGAACCACTCCCTTATGGGAGACATATGGTAGGTGCATCCTGAATCCAAAATCCATTCGTCTGGATGAGATGATGAAGGTGAAATCACAAGTGAAAATTCTGAGTCTTCACTTCTACCCTCAGCAACATATGCATCTTGAGGAGATTTGCCCTTCTTTTTCAACTTAGGACAGTCTTTCTTCCAGTGTCCCTTCTCATGGCAGAAAGCACACTCGTCTTTTTCAAGCTTGGCTTTGGAACGTGATCTTCCTCGTCCATTCTTCTTTTGGCTCTTCGACCGACCTCTTATAACCAATGCTTCATCTTCTGTTGCTGCATTCTTCGTCTCGTGTTTGTTTTTCTTCCTCAACTCGTAGCTATACAGAGCAGAACTGACCATTGCAAGAGTTACATCGTCCTTCCCATGGAGCAGAGTAGTCTCTAAGTGCTCGAAGTCATCTGGAAGTGATGATAACAACATAAGAGCCAAATCTTCATCGCTGAATGTGACGTCCAAGTTCAAAAAATCTGCAACCAATTGATTGAATGCAGTGACGTGGTCATTCATCGATGTGCCATGACGGTACTCGAATCGGAACAATCGTTTCTTCATGAGGAGCTTATTCTGACCGCTTTTCTAGAGAAATTTATCCTCCAAAGTCTTCCACAGAGTGTGAGCAGAGTTCTCATTCTTGAACGCGCACCTCTGCTCCCTCGACAAACACGAACGAATTGTTCCACATGCTAAGCGGTTGATATTCTTCCAGTCCTTCTCTTGAACGTCTGTTGGCTTCTCATTTTCAAGCGCAATGTCGATGCCTTGCTGAAATAAACAATCCAGCACCTCGCCTTGCCACATGCCGAAATGACCGGTCCCGTCGAAAATCTCCACCGAGAGTCTGACGTTCGGCATCACCGTCCTTGCCGGAATGAATGCAGAGGATGATGCGCCCTTGACCTCCTTGGACATCTCGGACCCGAATGCAGTGCTCGCCTCTCCAAATGAGCCTGGGACGAACCTTCGTCTCTGATACCACTTGTTGGGGTATCACAACAAACGCAGCGGACAAAAATACCCCTCCAACAAATATGGCAAGCACTACTCCAAAATGAAAAATAAGCCAACACAAATAAATAAAAGACGGGAAAGAAAAGAACACAAAAATTGATAACGAAGTTCGGCGAAAATAGCCTACGTCTCCGGGCACCGCCAACCGCAACGCCAAATTTACTAAACTCACCAACAAAATACAACTAGGGTTAAATAACCCACAAAATAGGATTTCCTTAATTAAGGATTTCCTTCTAAATAGAAGAGAATAGAATAAGGTGCAATTGTAACGCAAAGGCAAGGGACCTATTTATACTAAAAAGATCCTACATCTCTTTGGTATACATCCGATGTGGGACAACAATTAATCAAAAAACTAACAGAGGACTTATCAACTTCTACATGTCTGGTTCAGCAAAATTTCGAACAAAACATGCCCAAACCAATGTCATAAATATCAGGGTAACATTTTATCAAAATTGAATTTGCTCATCATGCTCGGCATGCTATAAAAATAAGCTTCTCTTTACTACTCTTCTACTGAAATTCACATACATAAGCCTCCTATTTGCAGCTTACTAACATCAAACTCAGGCTCAACATGTATAAAACAAATAAACAACAAGTCAAACCATTTAACATGATTCTCTATCGAATATATTAACTCCTCATCATGAACCTTAAATTCTATTTAATCCTTCAATTATACACTCTAACTATAAATAATTAAAGAGGGGGTTCGAGCCTCTCGTACGGTTCTCGGGACGGAGTTACAAACAAAAGAATCAAAACGGGGCTTAGACGGTTGGAACGTGCGCACCGACGGGGCTCTACAGCAAAGCTCAGTTCATCGACGGGTGGTTCAAGTGATCAGCGGGGGCCGAGTAGCAATAAACGGGACCCGACGGCGACGTTCAGCACTCCGACAGAACTCGACGACACTCGACAGGAATGGCGGATGGAATAAAAGAGTCGCCGGAGGGATGCTCGCCGGGACTGCTCGCTGGACAGCAATGTGGGTGTTGGACTCGCCGGGCCTGCTGGAACTAATCACCGAGGGGAGCAGCAGGGTGATGATGGTCGTGCGAAGGTGATGATCTAGGAAGAGCAGATGGGATGATGATGATGATGGCGATCGGATGATTGAAAAGAGAGCAGAGGGCGAGGGATTGGAGAGACATGGTGGACGATGAGGTAGCGAGAGAGAGGAGACTATCGCTTAGGGTCTGCGGGAATTGGTTTTTAACGAGCTAAGGGTAGGTTATGCCCTCTATTTATAACCCTTAGGCTAGGTTAAAAAATACTTAATCCCCAAGACACACTCACACACACACGCACACACACACACGAAAAAAGTGAAACCGAGTGCATGCGGGTCCAAGAATGCGGGTCGGTTCCCCTTCGGTTCGGCAATCAATAATACTCAGGCTCGAACGCGCGATAAATAAAATTGAGAAGAGGCTCAATAATTAAAATAAAATCCGAAATAGTAAATATATATACACATAATACACATTTTATTTAATAATAATATAACATTTAGACAATAAATATTAATAATTGTAATATTACTAGTAACAACAATAATAGCAAATTGGCATTAATTAATAATAATATTAGTAATATAATAATAATAATAATAATAGTAATAATAATAATAATAATAATAATAATAATGACAATTATCAATAGCAATAACCAATATTTATTCCCAAATAATCCACGATAAAACGAGGTATTACAATCTATCCACCTTACAAAGAATTCCGTCCTCGGAATTCGAAACTAAAAATCTAGAAAGCAAATAATATACAAGGGGAAACTCAAAACTCAAAGTTCGGGTATCGCCTCCGAAGCTCGGCCTCCTTTTCCCAAGTCGCTTCCGACTCGCCATGTCGGCTCCAAAGCACCTCACCAAGCTCACCGCCCGGTTCCTCAACTGATGGACCTTATGGTCCAAAATAGCTACTGGTACCTCCTCGTAGGTAAGGTCTCGCTCGACCTACAGTTCGTCGAAGTCCACCACGTGAGTGGGATCATGCACGTATCTCCGTAACATAGAGACGTGAAACACGTCATGCACTCCCGACAAGCTAAGTGGTAAAGCCAGCCGATAAGCCAAGCTCCCGACTCGGGCAAGAATCTCGAATGGCCCAATATAACGCGGTTTAAGCTTACCTTTCTCCCCGAAGCGAATCACACCCTTCATGGGCGAAACCTTCAGGAAGACATGATCTCCGATGGCATACTCGTGCTCATCCCTCTTCCGGTCGGCATAGACTTTCTGCCTCTCTTGGGCTGACCGGATATGCTTCCGGATAGACTCAACTATCTCCGCAGCACTAAAAATGAACTCCAGACCTGATATAACCATACTTGTGAACCGGAGTCAAGCATGAAGAGGTCCAAGCGCAATCGAGGAAGAACGACCTGAGGAGGTCTAGATGAGACCTGAAGGTCTCGGTGACTAAGTATGAAGAGCTCCCACAACTAAGTATGGGGAAGTATAGGTGCTCTATGTGACTAAGTATGAGAAGCTCCCAACGACTAAGTATGGAGAAGTAGAGGTGCTCTTCTCTACTAAGTATGAGAAGCTCCCCATGACTAAGTATGAGGAAGTAGAGGTGCTCTCCTCTACCAGCTAGATGTCACTCACCTCTACCTGCTAGAAGTCATATAGCCTCTACTTGCTAGAGGTCATCTCGTCTCGACCTGCTAGACTTGCTAGAGGTCATCTCGTCTCGACTTCCTAGACTTGCTAGAGGTTATCTTGTCTACACTTGCTAGAGGTCATCTCGTCTCGACCTGCTAACTTGCTAGAGGTCATCTCGTCTCGACTTGCTAGACTTGCTAGAGGTTATCTCATCTACACTTGATAGACTTGCTTGAAGTCGTCTCGTCTACACCTGCTAGACATGCCAGAGGTCGTCTCGACCTGCTAGACTTGCTTGAGGTCGTCTCATCTACACTTGCTAGACTTGCTTGAGGTCGTCTCAACCTGCTAGACTTGCTAGAGGTCATATCGTCTTAACCTGCTCGACTTACTAGAGGTCTCCGCTACTAGACCTCCGCTACTAGAGGTCTCATTTTTTAGACTTCTGCTACTAGACCTCCACTGCTAGAGGTCTCCGTTGCTAGACTTCCGTTGCTAGACTTCCGCTACTAGAGGTATCCATTGCTAGACTTTCGCTGCTAGAGGTCTCCGTTGCTAGACTTCTGCTGCTAGAGGTCTTCGTTACTAGACTTCTGCTGCTAGACCTCCGCTGCTAGAGGTCTCCGCTACTAGACCTCCGCTGCTAGAGGTCCATGTGACTACAAGAGCATGATCTAGAGGCAGTAAATGGATAAGAAGGAATATGATGATGACTAAGCAGTGAGGGGAGACGAATAGACCGGGGTATTTCGGACATTTCAGGTAGACCGACTGGGACATTTTGGGTACTTCACGTAAGTGTTTTCTCCTATATAAAGGGGCTGAGGTAACCCTAAACCCTAACTCCCATTCATTCCATACATTCTCTCTTCTGCTGCTGCTCTCTTAGAGCAACCTCTCTCTCTCTCTCTCCCATATCCTACACACTTCTACATACATTATAGCTCTAGACTACAAAGCTTTCCTCTTCCTCTCTTCTATTTACTGACTTGAGCGTCGGAGGCCCGACGCCGGGACCTCTCCCGGCGTTGGGTTCTTGCAGGTATTCGCGGCGGTCTAGAAGCAATCCAGATAGATCGGAGCTCATCTCAACCGGTTCACTCCAGATCTAGGAGAAGACCCATCATTTGGCGCCGTCTGTGGGGAGCTCTTGAAGGAACTAAGAGCTTTGCACCTAGTTCTGATCTGTCTGAGATGGTTGAGAAAGAAAGTGTGTAGAGGAATTTGAGTGAGGAGTTGTGGCGGATTTGGAGAGGAAGGAAGCCTCTGATGCTTATCAGCCCTAATCTAGTGATTTCTGTAAAGGGGTTGCCATTGTTGGATTCTCACGTGCCGCCAGGAGCGCATATGGAAGAGGAGCTACTTTCACCTTTGAAGGGGAAGAGCCAGTTATTTGCTGAAATGTGGAGCAGTAGATCCTCACCAATGGAATTTGGTGAAGGGCAAAAAAAAAAAGGAGAAAACATTAGCTAGACACTCTGGACGCTCTAGACGACCTAGAGATGATCTAGAAACACTTCGGAGGACCTATAGACACTTTGGGGGACCTAAAGACACTCAATACAACCCCAAGATGAGTTGGGAGCAGTCTAGATGACATAAAACCATCCCAAGACGACTTGGGACCATTCTAGACGCCTTAAAACCATCCCAGGACGACTTGGGACCATTTTGGACGACCTAGAGGCACCCAAGACGAGTTGGGAGCAGTCTAGATTACTTGAAACCATCCTAGGACGACTTGGGACCATTCTGGACAACATAGAGGCATCAAAGACGAGTTGGGAGCAGTCTAGATGACCTGAAACCATCCCAGGACGATTTGGGATCATTCTGGACTACCTAGAGGGGCTCATAACGAGTTTGGACCCCTTTGGACGACTTAGAGACCAGCCATGACGCTAAAAACGACTACGAAGTCGATTATCTCAAAACCAACCATGACTAAGGCTTTTAAAGAGCTGGGTGGTCACTTGTTTTGAAACAATCATAAACTTGGGTTGGGCAAGTGTTTGAAATAAAACTCCACCATGACTAAGGCTTTTGAAGAGCTGGGTGGTCACTTGTTTTGAAACAATCCTAGACTTGGGTTGGGCAAGTGTTCAAAATCAAACTCCACCATGACTAAGGCTTTTGAAGAGCTGGGTGGTCACTTGTTTTGAAACAATCCTCGACTTGGGTTGGGCAAGTGTTTGAAATAAAACTCCACCATGACTAAGGCTTTTGAAGAGCTGGGTGGTCACTTGTTTTGAAACAATCCTAGACTTGGGTTGGGCAAGTGTTTGAAATAAAATTCCACCATGACTAAGGCTTTTAAAAAGCTGAGTGGTCACTTGTTTTGAAATAATCCTAGACTTGGGTTGGGCAAGTGTTCGAAATCAAACTCCACCATGACTAAGGCTTTTGAAGAGCTGGGTGGTCACTTGTTTTGAAACAATCCTCGACTTGGGTTGGGCAAGTGTTTGAAATCAAACTCCACCATGACTAAGGCTTTTGAAGAGCTGGGTGGTCACTTTTTTTGAAACAATACTAGACTTGGGTTGGGCAAGTGTTTGAAATCAAAACCCACCATGCCTAAGGCTTTTGAAGAGGTGGGTGGTCACTTGTTTTGAAAGAATCCTAGACTTGGGTTGGGCAAGTGATTGAAATCAAAACCCACCATGCCTAAGGCTTTTGAAGAGCTGGGTGGTCACTTGGTTTGAAACAATCCTAGAGTTGGGTTGGATAAGTGTTTGAAGTCAAAATCCACCATGTCTAAAGGCTTTTGAGAGCGAGGTGGTCTCCAACTTTGGAAACTCACAAGTTGGGTTGGGTGAGGACATAGTATGAGGATATAAAGCAAATGTGAAAGAATGAGATCGCAAGGAGGAGCTAGAAGCTCGTCTCGACTTGCTAGACTTGTTAGAGGTTATCTCATCTTGACCTCACAAGAGAAGAGCTAGAGCTCATCTAGACTTGAGAAGAGACGAGCATGAGCTCGTCTCAACTTGCTAGACTTGCTAGAGGTCATCTCATCTCGACCTCACAAGAGAAGAGCAAGAGCTCATCTCGACTTGACAAGACACGAGCAAGAGCTCATCTCGACTTGACTTTGGAGGAGTTAGACGTCATCTCGACCTAACAAGAGAGGAGAAAGAGCTCATCTAGACTTGACAGATGAGGAGCTAGAAGCTCATCTCGACCTGCTAGACTTGCTAGAGGTCATGTCATCTCGACTTAACAAAATACAATGAGACTCCACAAGTGTTTATCGCGACCTAGTAAGTCATCGCGACTCAACTAGAGGTCATCAAGACCTCAATCTAAACGAACACAACCAGCATAATTCAATGGTCATTGCGACCTCATGATAAAAAACAAATGGTCTTCACGACCTAACAACTCATGGTTAAAGATATCAAGCAGAAATAAGCTACCCACATCACAAACTAGCATGGAGCAAAATACAAGTGCAAATACATATGGGTCATCGCGACCTTGAGCAAAAAGAAGAAAATGTTATGGCCTTCGAGACCTTACAAAAGAACAGAAATCATACATGAATGGGTTATACGGTCATCTAGACCTTACATGACTTCAAAAAATCAAACTACTGAAGTCACTCCCAACAGTAAGCCTCGATGAGCAATGGGCCAAGGGGGGACGGAAGGAATGAGCTACCACTGCGAGTTGGGAATTGCATGTTGGCATGAGATGCGGGCTATGAAAAATGTGAGCTGCGGGCCACGAAAAATCTGAGTTGCAAGCTGATACCCAAGCCTTGAGCAGGCTATTGCAAAGAGTTGCGAGTCATCACTATTTAAGCCGCGAGCAGATGAATATACTAAACAGGATTAGATACAGCCAGTCAAGAACATGAATCAATCACAGGGAATCGAAGGAGAACTCAACACATAATAGAAGGATCAGATACGAGAATGAAGAACATAAGTCGATCAAAGCAAGAGACACCGACATCACAAGTCAGAACCACGACTAAGATACTGAAGTAGCAACCCGTGTTGCCATTGCGACTAACGTATCGTAAAGAGCAGAATGGCTCACACATCGCAAATAAAGAAATAACGACTAGCATAAGGAGAAATACTAGATAACAAACGAGTCATTTACACTCGTGATTAATACATCGCAATAAGTACGCCACAAGCAAGAAAAAAAATTCCACCATAAGTAAATAAGAACCCGAAAAAATACTAATCTGTCGATTTCAGACATCGCAAGCAGACAAATCGCCAACAGGAAATTGCGAGTCGAGAAGAAAAAAATTCACGATTCAGGACTAACACGTCCCTGAGAGAAAAAGAAGAACCTCAACTTGCTACCAACCTCGATTTGCCATCTCGCAGAAAAAGAATCTCGGCTTGATATCTCGCAAAAATAAAAATCTCGACTTGTTACCTTGCAAAATAGAGATCACGATTAGAATATCACGAGTAACACATCGATGATAGGGAAAAGGAATTGCGACTTGCACGTTGCTAATTAAGAACCGATTCGGATAAAATAAAGAACACGACCTGTACGAGAACAAGGAAGAACTTACCCATCGGGAGGAAACCCGATGTATCAGTGAAGAGAAATTGTAACTTGTAGCCACTAGCATATCACAAGTCGGGAAGAACATCGATTGGCCCATAAAGGAAAATCCGTGAAAACAGCGACTAACCCGTAAGTGCAAATCGCGACTAGTGAGTCGTGACCAGCACCTCATTCCGGTAAATCGCGACCAACCTCCGAAAATTTAAGCAAAAAACGCGAGACCGCGACTAAGACACCTCGACTTGTGGAAAATGACGAGCATTAGAAAATCGCCTGTCAATCCTCAATGAAATCGCCACTATCAACTCGCAGTGGAAAATTGGACTCAACTCGCAGTGGAAAACCACGACCAAAAAGAAGAAATCGCGACTAACTGATTATTATTCTGCATATTAATTCATTGCGAATTGGAGAAAAATTGCAAGAAATAACAAATCACGACTTGCGCGACTAGGATCAAGGAAATGGAATTGAAAATTAGAAGGAAATCCATGAGTGAAATCGCAAGCGCGAGTTGAGAAAAATTCGTACCTGAATTTGCGAGATCGAGAACCGGAGAAATTGGGAGTGAAGAATCAATTTATTCTACCCAGGTCGACTAACATGCCCAAAAGTGCATCATCGATCTGAGAAATCGCGAGCAACAGCAAATCCCGACTTGCCCGACGTGAATTAGGAAAAAGACGCGATCGCAAGCAGGGAGGAAATCGCGATTGAAATACATGAGGTTGTAACCTGCAGAAAATTGCGGCACGAAGAAAATCGTGAGAAGAAAACCGCGAACAACAAATCTCGACTTACCTGACCAGAATTCAGAAAAATTGCGATTGCGAGTTGATAAAAACTCATGACCGAAAACGTGAAATCGTCTTCTCTCACAATCAAGAGAATCAGAGGAGACCTAATTTTGTAATTAGGGACTGAGAAATTGTGACAAACTCGGTGGAAATGAGCGGGAAATCGCGACCAAAAGGAAAAAAATAGCGATTGAAAGCATGTGAGATCGAACTGTGATAAAATTTGCGACTGAAAATGCCAGAATCGCGAGCCGGGAAGAAATTTATGACTAAATCACAGTTGTAAGCTGGAAAATTCGATTGAAAATAAGAAAACCGCGAGGAAGAGCGCGATCTGGGAGACGATTCTCAAACATTAACTAGACTGCATGATTTGTCGAGAAGATGAGATCCCGACAATGATTTTTTAGAAGACGAGACGAAAAAAGAAAAACCGGCGTCGAGATAGACTATCGAAATTTGAACATATAAGTTGGGCCTATGTGAGTTGGGCCAAGGGAAACAAATAACTTTTACTAATCCTATGAAAGGGAACAACGTGTATATGCTAAAGCTTGAGCGATTTTAAGCCCTTGAATCAGATAAAATTTAAGAATAAAAAGGCAAGGATTACGAAGCGATAAAAACATTCTTTCAAATACTGCGAACTCTGATAAATGCCAGAATTCCCAAACTATCGGTCTTACTCTACAGCTCGAGTTGCAGTAGAGTAAGTTGTGGGGGGACTAGATGATATAACCATACTTGTGAACCGGAGTCAAGCATGAAGAGGTCCAAGCACAATCGAAGAAGAACGACCTGAGGAGGTCTAGATGAGACCTGAAGGTCTCGGTGACTAAGTATGAAGAGCTCCCCACGACTAAGTATGGGGAAGTACAGGTGCTCTATGTGACTAAGTATGAGAAGCTCCCAACGACTAAGTATGGAGAAGTAGAGGTGCTCTTCTCTACTAAGTATGAGAAGCTCCCCATGACTAAGTATGAGGAAGTAGAGGTGCTCTCCTCTACCAGCTATATGTCACTCACCTCTACCTGCTAGAGGTCATATAGCCTCTACTTGCTAGAGGTCATCTCATCTCGACCTGCTAGACTTGCTAGAGGTCATCTCGTCTCGACTTTCTAGACTTGCTAGAGGTTATCTTGTCTACACTAGCTAGAGGTCATCTCGTCTGGACCTGCTTACTTGCTAGAGGTCATCTCATCTCGACTTGTTAGACTTGCTAGAGGTTATCTCATCTACACTTGCTAGACTTGCTTGAATTCGTCTCGTCTACACCTGCTAGACATGCTAGAGGTCGTCTCGACCTGCTAGACTTGCTTGAGGTCGTCTCATCTACACTTGCTAGACTTGCTTGAGGTCGTCTCAACCTGCTAGACTTGCTAGAGGTCATCTCGTCTCTACCTGCTCGACATACTAGAGGTCTCCGCTACTAGACCTCCGCTACTAGAGGTCTCCGTTTTTAGATTTCCGCTACTAGACCTCCACTGCTAGAGGTCTCCGTTGCTAGACTTCCGTTGCTAGACTTCCGCTACTAGAGGTCTCCGTTGCTAGACTTCTGTTGCTAGACTTTCGCTGCTAGAGGTCTCCGTTGCTAGACTTCTGCTGCTAGAGGTCTTCGTTACTAGACTTCTGCTGCTAGACCTCCGCTGCTAGAGGTCTCCGCTACTAGGCCTCCGCTGCTAGAGGTCCATGTGACTACAAGAGCATGATCTAGAGGCAGTAAATGGATAAGAAGGAATATGATGATGACTAAGCAGTGAGGGGAGACAAACAGACCAGGGTATTTTGGACATTTCAGGTAGACCGGCTGGGACATTTTGGGTACTTCACGTAAGTGTTTTCTCCTATATAAAGGGGCTGAGGTAACCCTAAACCCAAACTCCCATTCATTCCATACATTCTCTCTTTTGCTGCTGCTCGCTTAGAGCAACCTCTCTCTCTCTCCCATATTCTACACACTTCTACATACATTATAGCTCTATACTACAGAGCTTTCCTCTTCCTCTCTTCTGTTTACTGACTTGAGCGTCGGAGGCCCGATGCCGGGACCTCTCCCGGCGTTGGGTTCTTGCAGGTATTCGCGGCGGTCTAGAAGCAATCCAGACAGATTAGAGCTCATCTCAACCGGTTCACTCCAGATCTAGGAGAAGACCCATCAGGACCCATGATCTTTCTCTCCCCGACCTCATCCCAGTACAAGGGTGTTCGGACCTTACGTCCATACAAAGCCTCGAATGGGACCATCTTGATCATGGAGTGGAAGCTATTGTTGTAAGTCAGCTCGACCAAAGGCAAGGCACTCTCCCAAGTCAGGCTACGGTCCAAGACCACAGCCCTCAATATGTCCTCCAAGTACTGGATCGTCCGCTCCGACTGACCATCTGTCTGAGGATGAAAAGCTGTAATGAACTCCAGCCTCGTCCACATGGCCCGGTGTAGAGTCTTCCAGAACTGACTAGTGAACTTCTCATCTCGATCAGACACGATCTCCACGAGAATTCCATGAAGTTTGACAATCTTGTCCATGAACAACTCGGCATACTGACTAGCCTTCATAGTCGTCCGGACCGGTAGAAAATGGGCAGACTTCGTAAGGCGATCCACAATTACCCAAATGGAATCATGCCCGGCCCTCGACCTCGACAATCCCACCAAGAAATCCATGGTGATGCACTCCCACTTCCACAAGGGAACCTCAAGTGGCTGCAACTTCCCTCTCGGTTTCTGATGCTCAGCCTTCACTTGTTGACACACCAGACACCAATTCATGAACCTCACCACTTGCCTCTTCATGCCTCGCCACCAAAACGACTTTCTCAAGTCCTGATACATCTTTAAGCTATCAGGATGGATGGTGTACGGGGCACTATGGGCCTCTCTCAAAATCTCCATTCGCAAATCCCACACCTTCGGAACACAAACTCTACCCTCGAAGACCAAGGCCCCATTAGATGCGACTACGAATCCTCCAACTCTACCGACTTCTGACAACTCCTTCATCCGGCAAAGGAAACAATCATTCGGTTGCTCGGCGACTATCTTCTCACGAAGGGTCGGTCCCACAACCAAAGAGGTCAACATACCCCTGGCTGTCGAAGGTGGTTCCACTGCCTCTAGCTGTAGCCGCTCGAACTCTCGAAGAAGGACATTTTGCTCGGTAAAAATACAAAGCAACTGGCCATAACTCCTCCGACTAAGGGCATCGGCTACCACGTTAGCTTTCCCAAGATGGTAGCTAATCGTGCAATCGTAGTCCTTGACCAGTTCCAAGCATCTACACTGCCGTATATTCAGCTCCTTCTGAGTGAAAATGTACTTTAGGCTCTCGTGGTCGGTAAAAATCTCACACTTGCCTCCATAGAGATAGTGCCGCCAAATCTTCAAGGCGTAAACGACTGCAGCTAACTCAAGATCGTGAGTGGGGTAGTTCTGCTCGTGAGGCTTCAGCTACCTCGAAGCATAGGCTACAACCCTGCCATGCTGTATGAGGACACATCCCAAACCCATCTTCGAAGCATCACTATAGGTGGTGAACTCAGAAGTAGGGTCGGGAATGGACAGAACGGGTGCGGTAGCGAGTCTCCTCTTCAACTCCTGGAAACTCTCCTCACACCTAGGACTCCAATCGAACCTCACGGCCTTCTTCATAAGGTTGGTTAGTGGCTGGGCTATCTTCGAGAAACCCTCGATAAACCTCCGGTAGTATCCTGCTAACCCCAAGAAACTACGAACATCAGTGGCACTTCATGGCGTATCCCACTTGCTTAATGCCTCGATCTTGCTGGGATCCACCTCAATGTCCCTCGCTGTCACAATGTGGCCAAGGAATGCCACACGATCCAGCCAAAACTCGCACTTCGAGAACTTAGCATACAGCTTCTCGCGGCAAAGAGTTTCCAGCACAATTCTCAGATGCTCCTTGTGCTGGTCGATGCTCCGAGAATAAACCAGGATGTCGTCGATAAACACGATAACAAACTGGTCTAGGAAGGGATGAAAGACCCTATTCATAAAGTCCATAAATACGGCCGGGGCATTGCTAAGTTCGAATGGCATCACCACGAACTCATAATGGCCATAGTGGGTACGAAAGGCAGTCTTAGAAATATCCGACTCCCGGATCTTCAGCTCATGATAGCCAGAACTGTAACACCCCGCTGACTGATATACCAGAGTACGCGGTTTTTCGCAAATATTCTGAATAAATAAGTAAATAAACTAACTTTTTAAATTTTTGCGAAACTGATTCGAGGGTTACCGTGAAAACATGACTTCTGAAAACCGTTAGAATTTAAAACTGAAACGTGAAACGGTTAATAATTCATTATCCGACTAACGTCGGATCAAAGTCTGAAATTTTAGCGGAAGTCTTT
>CACSLK010012206.1:14358244-14372792 GCA_902706635.1 Striga hermonthica
AAAAAAAAAAAAAAAACAAAGAGGGGGACTCGCAAGACGGACTTAAGGATTCTACTCCGCTTACTTGTTAAAATTCTTTGACGAGTAATGAGTATTGAGAAACCATTCTAGGAAACTTGGATGACCTCCAATGTTTTAACCTAGAAAATGTCGTCCTGATGTCGTAGTCTTGTTAGGAAAAAGCAAACTCCCTAAATAAAAAAAAAAATTGAGTACTTGAGATGCAATTTAGCTTCAGCATATGTGAATGTTGCATGGAGTTTTGATGGGAATGATTGATGTTGTGCTTATTTTGGATAGGTGGTGGGATATTCGAGTAGTTTATATGCTCGAGGATGTGATTGTTTATTTGAGCCATTCTTTCCTTATATTTTTCCTTCCCTGTTGCCTACACTGCAACCCGAAAGTCCTTTTGATTTACAATTCATTATTTTGATTGTTTTAAAGTATGAATAGAAAATGAGCAAGCTTATGTTGATGCATGATGATCGACAAATTTGAGCGTCCCATTTCATAGTCATGAAAGAAATCGAGTGAGGCACTTATGTATTATATTTCCATGCTTGAGAGTTTGTCGTTTCAAGATGTTGCATTCAAGTGTAATTGAAATATGCGTGATTGGTCATTGGAATTTTCCTTGGCTAAGTTGATGAATTTGAGACTTGTCTTGTCTGAAACTGTTATCCATGCTCGTTTGCTTGTTTTCGTGTCTTCTCTTTTCTTTTTGTTTGGGACGAACAAAGCTCTTAGTGTGGGGGAGTTGTTTGTCCCATTTTTGTTGCGTTTTTCCTTATTATTTTTCGTTTATTTTTCTTTCTTATTAGGTCCTTTTATTGGTTTTAACTTATTTTATAGTTTATTTCGTGTTTTCCTTTAGCTCTTGTATTTTCTATATTTTTTCATCATTTTCCGGTCTTTCTTCGTATGTGGTGTGCAGGTCGAGTCTTTGGTCGATTTTGATATGGAGGAGGAAATTGATTAGGCGAGAATCGAAATCAAATTCGATTTCCAAACGAACGCAAACGAGCACGGGACACAAGACACGAGGCACAAGGTAGTCCAAGGAAGCTAAGCTCTCGGCCCATATCACACATTTCTTCTCTATGTTCGGACCAGAAATCATCATCGCCCACGCCTCGTCGGGCCCCAGTTCGTGGTCATCCCCATTTAGTCATTCATCGAGCCTCCACCAATCATTTCTCGACCTCGGGACGCGATAAAGCCCATCTTCTTCATGCAACCAGCCCGTCTTCTCTGCATGGGTCATCCTTCTCTTACATCAACGTGAGATAGCACCGTGGACGACCTTCACGGTGAGGCACGTTATTTCCCTCATGGCACACTTCATCCTCACGCTCCGACAGCTACTCCTATTTCATGGCAATGCAGCACCATCACCATGTCCTTCACGCCTGCACCACGCCGCGAGACCTCCACCACGGTGCTGCGACAACACCTCTCACCACTCAGACCTGCACCACGAAGCTCACAGCCAGAGTTGTTCCTGTCGCACCGCGAAGCGCCGGCGCGCCGCGAAGCGCCGGCGCGCCGCGGTACTCTCTCCCAACACGCCGCGGAAACATACTCTACTCTTTCTCCGTCGCACCGTGGCAGACAGGGTCCTCGCGCCGCGCCGCCATTTCACGCCGTGAAGAGGCCATCCCTCGCGCCGCGGCAAGCCAGCCACGCCGCGACATCCTGCATTTTTTTCCTGCTCCGCCCAGACTTCAAGGCCGTGGCCACGACTCCTCCTTCACCGCGGCCGCCGCGATCAAAAGGGTTCCCAGTTTTTTGGACTTCAGAGAATAAATACTGCAGCCTCGGAGAGCAACCACGACCGCGAGATTTACTTCACCGCGACCACCAGATAAGTCGGGGCAGCGGACTGTGCGCTTAACAAATTTTTAGTTTCAGAGCCTAGGTTTTATTTTTTTCGTTCCTTAGCTTAAAATAAGAATTGGTTTTTATCACTTTCCTTTTATCTTATTTTGAACAGTAGAATAATGATTTGATCGAGGATTTTTCTATTCGTTTCAGATTAATCGTGCTTACCGGATTATCATTCAATCTCCATTAATCGTAAGTTTTTTTTGTTATATTTAGTCCATGGATTTATTCGTTTGGATTATGGATTATTATGTTGATTATTCGATCATGAGTAGCTAAATCATTATTCTAGGGATTAGGGGATTGATGTTTTAATTCGTTTGTGATTGTCAGGCTTGAGATTGTTCATATTGTACGAGTTGCTCTTTTTCTATGGTTTTTCGATTATCAGGCTCGAGTTTTGCGAATTGTTGAAGGGTGACACTTCAACGTCCAATTATTTTAATTGAGTTCGTTTAATTCATGCATGATTTTTATAAAATTGTAAATGACTAGTTGATTAATCCCCTTCTAGTCTTCTTTAATCAACTTTTTGAACCGAAAGAGGAGGAGTCGGTCGAAATAGGCTCGTATGGACTAGGCTTGTTCGTAACTGTATTGCCTAGGCGTTAATTGAATTGTTAATTTGTCGTTTAAGCTTGTTCTCTTGTTACAAAAAGTTATTGAGAATGAAAACTTGAACGATAGGTTATTCAAATCACTTAACCGAACAATCACTTGCCCATCAATTGCATTCTCGAACCAAAACGGATATCCCCGACTCCCTAGCTCCTTTAATCCTATTTGATTCTCGTCTTAGCTCGTTATTTTTATTGCTTATTTGAATTTTCGCAGTAGTTGATAATTAAACTCAAACCAATCTTTTTATTTAGAATGTTTAGATATTTTATTTCTTTTTGTGTGATTGAATAAACACACATTACATTCCGGCTAACCTTCCTCGAGAGACACGGCCCGGTGTTCGAATTTTTCGCTTCTACTCCAGAAAAATACTTACAACAAATTGGCACGACTCGACTTGGGCTGTCTGTGTACGTGAAAGAGATGCTAGCAGTTGTCGAAGATGTGAGATGCTGATGGCCTTATTTATTATGGCGATGATTCTGAATTTGTAGCCGACCAGCAACCGCTCAAGCATCTACTCGAGCAAAGGATTGTGAACTTGGGGTGGGCAGGTTGGTCGATTACTCACGCCCTCGGGCTGGGTGACCTCTTGTTTGGAACATTCCTCGCGGGTGGGCAAGTGTGAAGACCCAAACCCACTATGACTAAGGCTCTCAGGCTGGGTGGTCCCTTGTTTGGAACATCCATTGGGGTGGGCAGGTAGGTCGATTACTCACGCCCTTGGGCTAGGTGACCTCCTGTTTGGAACATTCCTCGTAGGTGGGCAAGTGTGAAGACCAAAACCCACCATGACTAAGGCCCTCAGGCTGGGTGGTCGCTTGTTTGGAACATCCCTTGGGGTGGGCAGGTTGGTCGATGACTCACGCCCTCGGGCTGGTTGACCTCCTATTTGGAACATTCGTCGCGGGTGAGCAAGTGTGAAGACCAAAACCCACCATGACTAAGGCTCTCGGGTTGGGTGGTTGCTTGTTCGGAACATCCCTTGATGTGGGCAGGTTGGTCGATTAATCACACCCTCGAGCTGGGTGGCCTCCTGTTTGGAACATTCCTCGCGGGTGGGCAAGTGTGAAGACCAAAACCCACCGTGACTAAGGCCCTCGGGCTGGGTGGTCGCTTGTTTGGAACATCCCTTGGGTGGGCAGGTTGGTCGATAACTCACTCCATCGGGCTGGGTGACCTCCTATTTGGAACATTCCTCGCGGGTGGAAAAGTGTGAAGACCCAAACCTACCATGACTAAAGCTCTCGGGCTGGGTGGTCGCTTGTTGGGAACATCCCTTGGGGTGGGCAGGTTGGTCGATTACTCACGCCCTCGGGCTGGGTGACATCCTGTTTGGAACATTCCTTGCGGGTGGGCAAGTGTGAAGACAAAAACCCACCATGACTAAGGCCCTCGGGCTGGGTGGTTGCTTGTTTGGAACATCCCTTGAGGTGGGCAGATTGGTCGATTACTCACGCACTTGGGCTGGGTGACCTCCTGTTTAGAATATTCCTCGCGGGTGGGCAAGTGTGAAGACCCAAACCCACTATGACTAAGGCTCTCGGGCTGGGTGGTCGCTTGTTTGGAACATCCCTTGGGGTGGGCAGGTTGGTCAATTACTCACGCTCTCGGGCTGGATGACCTACTGTTTGGAACATTCCTCGCGGGTGGGCAAGTGTGAAGACCAAAAGCCACCATGACTAAGGCCCTCGGGCTGGGTGGTCGCTTGTTTGGAACATCCCTTGGGGTGGGCAAGTTGGTCGATTATTCACGCCCTCGGGCTGGGTGACCTCTTGTTTAGAACATTCCTCGCGGGTGGGCAAGTGTGAAGACCAGATCCATCACGATCGAGACTCTAGGATTGTGTGGAGAAACATGAAGACAATGAAGTCAACGAAGGCAACGAAGATGCAGAGAACGAGCGCGGAGATATAAGCGCAAAAAGAGAAATCCAAAGGTGTCTAAAACCCATCATGTTTAAGGCCATGAGGCTGGATGGTCGCATGCTTCGACCACCTCTGAAGGTGGGCATGTGTTCAAAATTTAAAACCCATCATGTTTAAGGCCATGAGGCTGGATGGTCTCATGCTTCGACCACCTCTAAGGTGGGCATGTGTTCAAAATTTAAAACCCATCATGTTTAAGGCTATGAGGGTGGATGGTCGCATGCTTCGACCACCTATGAAGGTGGGCATGTGTTCGAAACTTAAAACCCATCATGTTTAAGGCCATGAGGCTGGATGGTCGAAGACTCTGAAGGTGGGCATGTGTTCGAAACTTAAAACCCATCATGTTTAAGGCCATGAGGCTGGATGGTCGCATGCTTCGACCACCTCTGAAGGTGGGCAGGTGTTAGAAATTTAAAACCCATCATTTTTAAGGCCATAAGGCTGGATGGTCGCATGCTTCGACCACCTCTGAAGGTGCGAATGTATTCAAATTTAAAAGCCCATCATGTTTATGGCAAACAAAGATATATCAAGTTACAAGTTGTAGTTACCCAGTCGAACAGTTAGTCAAGATTGCTAGATCATAGTGTGAGCTAAGATAAAGACACGAGGAAATAGGAAAGACTCGAACACAATTTTCAATTTCAAAACAACACAAGTAGTTCAAATATTATAGAGGTTCATCAAAATACAAGTTACAATCAGAACAAGAAAATACAAGTCTAGTCTACGGAGGAGGAACAGTGGCAAAGTCAGCATTGCTCGAACTGGCATTCAGTTCAGGCAGATGGCTGGACCCCGAAGTGGAGTCAGAAGGAGCGTTGTCGAATAGACTCGGCCAATACGGCCAACATAGGAGCAGGAGGGGTCACGCCATCAGGCAGAGCATATGTTTTCTTTAGTATATCTGATCGAGCCAAAGTTCATTCGAGCAGCCCTGACCACCACTCATGCTCGAGCGGTAAGTTAGGATTGCCCTGGAAGCTAGAAGAAACCTTTGGCAAGGCGTCCCAGATAGCTCAAGGGTCAAGCTGTTCGAAATCATCCTCGGCGATCTGCTCGCCGGCCTTTTGCAGGGCAAACTGAAAATAGTCTACCCCAAAGTCTTGGACCTCCTTTAAAAATTGTGGTGACTCCATAAAGTCGGCCACCACTTGTGCACGATGCTCGTGGAGGAAAAACTGCCCAGTGGTAGTACTCCACATCATCTGCCGCGCTCGAAGAGGAGCAGTGTCAGCATAGCATTTACACAGGCCAGCGTGGGCAGCCCTTTCTTTAGCCAGAGTGGCCTCCAATTCTGCTCGAGCAGTCTCGGCCTGTACTCGAGCGGCCCGCTCCTACTCAAGTGCTACTTTTTTCTCTTTCAAGGCAACTATCTTCTCTGCCACGGCCACCTCCTTCACTACGAGGACGGTCTCTCTCTCCGCGAGAACTTCATCCCTTTTAGCGAGCTCTCCATCAAGGGACTTAAGCTTGACTTCAAACTTGTTCTTCTGCTCGGTTTGCGTCTCACGGAGCAGGGAATTGTGCTGCAGGAGAGTTGAATTTTTATCCTGTAGAAAGCAGAGGGCGCCCGCGAGACTCCTTATGCACTTCCCAGAGCTCTCTCGAGCCTCCTTGGGCAGAGGCAAAAATTGAACCAAGCCCTATATCCGAAGAAAATAAAACAGTTCAATGCATGTGTAACGAAGAAAAGTAAGGGGAAAAGATTGAAACAAACAGAGGACAAGCGGTACCTGGGCAAGCCATTGGACGAACTGGTTGCCAACTTCTAGTAGAGTGGCGCCGGTCTTTTTGAGGTCGTCTTCGAGGAGGGCACTCTCAAGACGGTTGGCCACTTCATTCACAGGGGCCGGTAGTAGGGAGGTGGATTTTGGGGCCAGTGGGTCAGGCGAAAAATGGCTGGTATGCGTTCGTTGCCAGACAATTTCGCCTTGATCAGTGCGAGGACGCTTTCCCAAGGCCAGTTCGCCCCCTGAGTCATCTCGACTACTGGACTCGACCAGAGCCTTGGTCGAGCCAGCAGGAGGGCCTTTAGAGGATGATTGGTCAAGAGGAGGTTTTTCTTGGACTTTGGTGTTGGAGGGTGGCTCAGAAGGTTTGTCTGTAGTTTTGGATTGAGTGGTAGCCTTGGAATTGGGGGCTCGAAGGTCGGTTTTTTGTTGGCGGTCGTCGGTTCTGCGTTGGCGGTCATCAGTCATGTGTTGGTGGTCAGCGGTTTTGTCTTGGCGATCATCGATTTTGGAAGAGATCGAGTTCTTAGTGGTAGAGAAGGAGGTATTTTTGTGTTGTGGGTTCTTCTCGGGAGGAGTTGGCGGAGTTCGACCATGTGGTTGCTTTTGTTGATGCTGAGGATGAGAGGGTCGTTTTTGTTGGTGCTTTTGTTGCTGCTGTCGAGATAGTTGTGGCGGTTGCTTTTGCGGCTGTGGGCGGGGCGGTGGTTGCTGTTGTTGAGGTTGTGGGTCTGGCGGGGTTGTTGCTGCGTCTCTGGGCGAGGAGGAGTGGTAGATCCAGCCTGATTCTCGGTCGATCTAGAGGTGGACCCGGGACCAGACTTCTTCTTGAGGGGAGTTTTCCTCAAGGGGATGTTAAAGCTTGGCACCTCTGCAAAAACATAACGAAAAGATTAAAACCAACACCAACAAGACTTACTCAAACAAAAGCAAGGAAACACATAAACACCCGAGCAGCTAATGAAGCATCCAAACGCTCGAGAAAATTGATCAAAAATTACCTGGATCATCCTCAATCCGAATAAGATCTAGGATATTTTCATTGAGAGGAGGGAAGACCTTTTGAGTGAGAAGGCCACTAATGCAAGTGTGAATGCCCTGGTCCGGTTTGGGATAGATCGATTCTTTTCCTCGCCGGTAGAACATCAGAAACCTGCAAATAACTCTCACACTGGGGGTTGGGTCCGGTGAAGAGCCTCTGATGCTTAAGTCAGTAAGTGTATGAGTATACTGAAGTGAATAATGGAAAAAATCGTGTTAAGGGAGAAAGGCTCACCCCCTTTATATAGTGGTGAGATACTTGCCCTAATAGCTGCCCGAATGAGGTGAGCTGACTGCCCAAACTGCCCGTCCGTACTTCTAGCACGCCGCGCACCTGTTAGAGATGGCGCGGGGCATTGGGAGATGTCAGAGGTGGTTATCGCTATCAACCACTACATTCTCGACACGTGTCCTCCTGCACATGGGGTAAATATTCTCCTAAAATTCGGTTAGAGGCTCTTACACGCACCTGAGACTAGGCCGATCTTATGAAGTGCTAAGTCCACGAAGTGGTCGACCGATCGAGGTCGACTGAACTGCTCGACCGTTCATCTGTCGAAGGATAGATTGGTCGACTACTTGGCTGGTCGACAGGTTGACTGGCCAATTTCGGCTTGACTCCCTCACGGTATGACCCCTTCGACCGGTCAAAGAACCGGTTTAGCCTTGTGGGTATAATATCTTATATCATCTAGTCCCCCCCACTCTGGTCGAGTCTAGGTGACTCGATCTAAGAGTGAATTCGTGCTCCTCGCTTTCCTTGGTGACAAGACATCAATTATCGACCACCTAGTGAGTTTCCCGCTCATTATTTCAAATAATTCCTCATTAACTGCCAGAAAAAAAGTTGCCTGTCACATGTCCTTTTCGTTGCGCTTACTTTTCTGTCACACGTCACATTTGTCAGATACTTTAATCAATGCGTCTCCTTGCATAACGCACCCACCTTGAGTGCCATGTGAGTTAATGCTCTCCACCATAAGATCTAACTTTAATCCAACGGTTCTTATCTTTCGACCCTTTAACTCTCCAAGGTATAAATTCAGCACTTCACGAATTTTCCAAGTTTTTTCCACCTTTGCAATTTCGATCTTTCCTGTGCTCTGAATTCCTTCTACAAAAACACTCTATTTTTTTCGGCGATTCCTCCTGCGATTCTCAAGCTTTTCCAATTCTCTCATCTGCGATTATGAGTAAGTTGCTCCTTGTCTGTCTTTACGTTTCCTGTATCCAATATTTTGCATTTGGAATTTCTTGAATTGGGTATCTGAAGTTTGCTGATTGAGTGTTTTGAATTTGTGTGTTGTGTGCCCCTGTCTAATTGTTAACCACTGTGAATTTTGCTTTCTTCTCCAAAAATCTCTCGAAATTCGTGTCTTCCCTCTTTATTTTTTCGAAATTGCCTTCCTCGCAAAACCCAAATTTTTTGAAGTTCCACCCTTCTCGAAAGTTTTTCCTTTTGTGACTTCTGTTTTGTTTTTATTTTATCAGATCCTGCACCTCCATCTCCTTCTTCGGCCAATTCCCCTAATTCGGTTCAAATACTACCTTCTGCGCTCGAGACTGTTCCTCTCTCAATTCTTCGCCCCGGCGATACTGTTCCTACCCGTGTTTTCACAGCCCACGTTGCTTCTTCCAACTGTGGGGATACTATGGATAACATTCCTCTCCGCCGTCATCGACCTGCCCTTGGCGAGTTAGAAGATCCAGAGGCAGACGAGGTCATTTCTCCTCAGCCCACTTCTCCTCCCTCTTCGACCATTCCGCCTTCCTCCTCCCAACCAAGCTTCGACCAAAAACCCCCGCAAAACCTCCACTAAGCGCCCTTCTTCTACCCCTCTCTCTAACGATTGGTATTCTTCTGAGAAGATCGGCCACCCCATCGGTTGGTCGTTCTATAGGTCCTCCTCCTCCGACAAATACGATCATCCCCCAAGGGACTGTTATACCTTTTTTGAAATCCAATTCAAACCCGGTCTCTGTTTTTCTCTGTGCCCTAAGTTGCTCCAAATTTGTGAATGGTTCGGGCTTCCTCTACACCAACTCCCTCCAAATGCTATCCGCTTTATGAACAACTTCATTATCCTCTGTCATATTCGCTTAGGCCGATTCGACCTTGCCTTCTTCCACTATTGCTACGCCCCTTCCAAACAAGGTCGAGGCCTTTATTTGAAGAGCCAAAACGGTGCCCACTTCATCAATGACATTCCTACCAATATCCCGAAATGGATCGACAGGTTCATTTTTGTCCAGCCTGATGTCGCTTTCCCTTGGCACTCTACTCCTTAGGTCAAGGAAGTTTCACAAGAGTCCTCGGCTCCTCCTCCCAATCCCCTCTTCGACCAACGGATCTAGACTTGGAATTCCAAATCCGTTGCGTCGGAGAAACTGCTCAAGGATGAGAGCCTTCTTCATTTCTGTGGCCTTCTTACCCACAAGGTTTGTCCTCTACCCACCAACAAGATCCTCAATCTTATTCGGATTGAGAATGACCCAGATAATCTTCAATCAGAATGTGTACATGTTCCCTTGTTTGCTCGAGTGTTTTTTATACTTCATTGGTAGTTCGAGTGTGTATATGTTCCCTTGTTTTCTCGTGTAGGACTTGTTGATGTCAATCTTAATCTTTTCGTCGTCTTTTTGCAGAGGCTCCCAGTTTCAACATCCCTATAAGGTGAGCCCCTTTGAAGAGGAAATCCGAGGCTAATTCCGGCTCGACTGGGGATAAAGCTGAGGGGCCAGCCACTTCCTCTAGTTCTCGACCAGACCCATCTCAACGGTCCCCTCCACGATAGACTCCGCCGCCTCCGCCATCGCTGCAAGGGCCATCGCCACTACAACACCAGCGACAACAGCAACAGCAGCAACAACAACCACAACTGCAACAAAAACAACAACAACAGCACCAACAACAACAACAACACCTACAACGCCGAACTCCTCCACTTCCTCCCAGTAAAACTTCTCAGCACACTTCTACCTTGGCCGCTACCACCAAGTCCTCGACCACCTCCAAAGCTGATGGTCGCCACCCAAAAACCACCGACCGCCACCAAAATCTAACGACCGCCATAAAAAACACGATGACCGCCGCCAAAAATCCGACGACCGCAACCAAAAAACCGGTCCTCTAGCTTCTAATCCTAAGGATGCCACTCTCTCCAAAACCAAGACCAAAGAAAAACCTCCCTCCAACCAACAGTCCGATGCAATCCTCTCCGCGGGATCGACCAAGGCTCTGGTCGAGTCCAGCGGTCAAGATGAGGTAGGACAGGAAATGACCCTGGGGAAGCGCTCTTGCACCGACCAAGGCGAAACGGTTTATAAGTGAGCGCGCGATAGCCATCTTCCACCCAATACTTTGGCCCCACAGTCTACCTCTCTACTCTCGGCCCCTGTGAATGAGGTGGCCGACCGCCTCGAGGGTACTCTCCTCGAGGACGACCTTAAAAAGGGCGGCGCCACGCTCCCAGAAGTGGGCGATCAGCTTGTCCAATGGCTCGCTAGGTATCGCTTATCTTGCATTTTCTTCAATATTTTCTTATCCCTTCCCCCTCTTTTTTCGCTATACATGCTTTGAATTACTTTACCTTCATTGATTATAGGGCTTGGTCCAATTTTTGCCTCTGGCTAAAGAGGCCCGAGACAACACTGAGAAGTCCATTAGGGGCCTCGAGGGCACCATCGGCTTTCTGCAGGACAAGAATTCTACTCTTCTGCAGTACAATGCCAAACTCCGCGAGACACAGACAAAACAGACGACCGAGTTCAAAGTCAAGATTAAGTCCCTTGACGAAGAGCTCGCCCAAAAGGATAAAGTTCTCGCGGAGAGGGAGTTCGCCCTCGCAGTGAAGGATGTGGCCGTGGTAGAGAGAAAAACCGCGCTGAAGGAGCGGAGGCTGCTTAAGCACATGCAGAGGATGTTCGAGCCGAACTGGAGGCTACCTTGGCAAAAGAAAGGGTTGCCCATGCCGAAGAAAAGCAAAGATATGCAAACGCCACTGCTCTACGAGCCAGCCAAATGCTTTGGGCGACGACAACCGAACAACTCTTCCTCCGTAAACACCGTGCACAAGTGGTGGATGACTTCATGCAGTCACCACAATTTCTGAAGGAGGTTCAAGACTTTGGGGTGGACTGCTTCCAGTTTGCCCTGCAGAAGGCTGGCGAGCAGATCACCGAGGATGACTTTGAGCAGCTCGACCCCGGGGATTTGGAATGCCTTACCAAAGGTTCCCTCTAGCTTTCGGTGTGACCCTATTCTGCCGCTCGAGCATGAATGGTGGTCTGGAGAGCTCGAAAGAACCTTGGGTCGATCGGATATCCTAAAGAAGACCTTCGCTCTGTCTGATGACGTTGTTCCTCCGGCCGCCATGTTGGTCGCAATGGCTGAATCTATCCGGCGACGCCCTCTTAACGAAGCCTGTGACTCGACCTCTGGCACCATCCCTCAGCTCGATCCAAACGCCAGCTCGAGCAACGCCGACTCGACTGCCGCCCCTCCTCTGTAGTGTAGTGTTGTATTTTTCAGTTGCCATTTGTATTTGAATGATTTCTATAATGTGTGAACTCTTTGTGATCTTTTTGAAATGATTATGTTTTGTTTAATTTGTCTCAATCTTTGGCGATGCTTGTGATGACCTGATTTGATACACTTGTATAACTTCTTAACAGGGTGACTTGAGTGAACTCATATGTGATTAACATATTTTCCACCTTTTAACTTGTATGCATCCGTGTAGCTGTAAATTTTGAACACATGCCCACCTTCAGAGGTGGTCGAAGCATGCGACCATCTAGCCTCATGGTCTTAAACATGATGTGTTTTAAATTTTTGAACACATGCCTACCGTCAGAGGTGGTCGAAGCATACGACCACCCAGTCTCATGGCTTTAAACATGATGGGTTTTAATTTTTAAACACATTCCCACCTTCAGAGGTGGTCGAAGCATGCGACCATCCAGCCTCATGGCCTTAAACATGATGGGTTTTAAATTTTTGAACACATGCCCACCTTCAGAGGTGGTCGGAGCATGCGACCATCCAGCCTCATGGCCTTAAACATGATAGGTTTTAAGTTTTTGAACACATGCCCACCTTCAGAGGTGTTCGAAGCATGCGACCATCCAGCCTCATGGCCTTAAACATGATGGGTTTTAAATTTTTTAACACATGCCCACCTTCAGTGGTGGTCGAAGCATGCGACAATCCAGCCTCATGGCCTTAAACATGATGGGTTTTAAATTTTTGAACACATGCCCACCTTCAGAGGTGGTCGAAGCATACGACCATCCAACCTCATGGCCTTAAACATGATGGGTTTTAAATTTTGGAACAAATGCCCACCTTCAGAGGTGGTCAAAGCATGCGACCATCCAGCCTCGCGGCCTTAGACATGATGGGTTTCCTGCGCCACTTCGTCTCTCTTTACCTCTTTATCTTGGTGCTCGTTCACTGGGTGCTTATTCGCTGGGCTTTGAAATTCTGCTCATCTCGGTGCTTTAGCCTATGTAACTTCTCACCGAGCCCCAAGGTCTTGGTCGAGGGGATTCTTTCTTCACACTTGCCCACCCCAAGGGGTGTTCTAAACAAGCGACCACCCAGCCCGAGGGCCTTAGTCATGGTGGGTTTTGGTCTTCACACTTGCCCACCCGCGAGGAATGTTCCAAGCAGATGGTCACCCAGCCAGAGGGCGTGAGTAATCGACCAAACTGCCCACCCCAAGGTGTTGGAACCCATGAGGATCTCGATATGCACAAATCACGGACAAACATTCAACATAAACCTATGCGCAGCGGATCTAAAGGTTTGATGAAGAAAACTTACTGCTTAAAATTTATGTAGATCTGGCTGGCCCGGACAGATGACCGCAAATCAAATCTTCTCGGAATCGAACAAACTTGACCAATCCAGAAAGCTGACGTCACGTCCAAGTCAACGACATTGACTGATCGGAAATCGGACTTCTCACGCGCTCTCACGCGCGACGACAAGTTCCAGCAGCAGCTTCCTTCAGGCGGCGCGTGTGGGCGCGTGCGGCGGCGTGCGGCGGTGATCTCGATGGCGATCTCTTCATCTCGTCGTCCTGGTCGTCGTGGTATGGTCACTTGCTGGTTTTGGTCTCCGGTTTGGATGTATGATTGGAATCTCTATATACCTTAAGATCTTCTACTGTATTCTCAAACAGCTATCTAGATCTTGTATCAGTGGAACACAAGAAATAGAAGAACTCCTTGGAAGAGAGAGAAAGAGAGATGGACGTGTTTCCCAAGGTGTGGGATTGTTCTTTTTTTCTTCCATGAGCCTAATGCTGTATATATAGAGCTACAGTAGAGACCCTAAGGAGAATAGGATAAGGGCTTCCAATATATTAATACTGTGGAGCAACCCCACAATTAATATATTAATAATATTAAAGTCCACCACAATAATATTATTGCACTCCCCTCACCTATCCCAAATTACATTTGAGACTCCTTATTATAATTATCCGATTTACCTCCCCATATTTAAGATATAATGTCCATTAATTAATTCGATCACTAATAATCAAGAATTAATTAATATATTATATTACCGAAGCCAGCGCTCGCTCATAGCATTCATATTATGCTGGAATAAATCCACCTGCAGGGTTTAGCATAATATTCCTTCATGAACTCACTTCGGGGACATCATCATACTAACGCACATAGTGACCGTAAATATCCTAATAGCACATCGAACACATAATGTTATTACCCAATTCATTAAGTATGTCGACCCGGCTTAGATCTCACCCAAAGAATCAAAGAAACAACTATTATGTGCACATGCCTAATTAATATCTTACGGGTTAAGAGCACGCAATAATTAACTGAGGCCTAGTTCGTTTACGACGATTAGTATAAAACGAACATCCCTCTCTGGGATCCTGTTCAATACATAAATGTACTAGCGCAACTAATCGGTCAAGACAAACCGTACGGTTGACACTACAACCGTTCCGATGGGTTGTTCAATTCCATCTAGGTTGTGAACCAACGATTCTTGTTTCGCAAGTAACTGATATAGTGATCTTCGGTACGCCCGATGACGACCCACTTATCTACATGCAAAACAACAGAACGTGGAACTCATTTAACCAAACATAATTCTCATTCATCAAAGAATAAAAAGTGTAATATCCACTAAAGCAAAGCTTAAGTATATAACACCAACAATCTCCCACTTATACTTAAAGCTGTCGCTTTACTAGTATAATCCTATCAATCTGTATCCTAAAAGACATATGTCGACCCTATCACCATACATTTGACTCCCATTCCCTCTACGTGTTTGGCGAAGACCTTCTC
>CACSLK010012206.1:14377908-14406321 GCA_902706635.1 Striga hermonthica
GAGAGAGAGAGAGAGAGAAGTATTGGAGTGCAAGTCAAGTAATTTTGTTCCCTTAATATTTTATTGCTTATTTAGAGTTATAGTTAGAATAGGACTAGATCGAGTTGGTGCCTATATAAAGGCCCTTCCCCCATGTTATTTTTTATAGTCAAATTTATCAATAGAAATCAGAACTTTTGTTCATTCTCTTTGCTTTAGTTTTTCACCAAAATTCTATTGCAATTATATTCGTTTAGAGGGGTGTGGTTTTTGAACCTCTAGGCAACTATCAGCGATTCAAGGAACTGGTTTGTGGCTTATCGGCAGTCGGGACAAGCGATCTTCATCACGCGCGCGTGCGGGATTAGCGCCAGCGAAGCCGCGCCCGACAAGGACTAGGCCTCGCGGGCGCACGCATGAGATGGCGCGCGATTTGAAGGTGGCTAGGGCTTTGGGACGATTGTCTTGGAGTGCAAGCAAAGCAGCTTGGAGATCAAGACTTACTAGTTAATTTTTATTCTAGTAGATATTTACTTCTTTTGTTGCATTAGTAATTCAAGATGTTAGGAGATTTAGTTGACTTAGGATTTATATTCTTGCATGACTTAGGAGTTCTAGTTGGAGTAGGTTTAGATTTATTTTGCACCTATAAGTACCCATGTACTTTTCATATTTTAATATGGTTGATGAGTGAATAGAAAATCGTTCATAAGAGCAAACCGTGTGTTTAGAATTTGTGAGAGTTTTAACATACAAAGAGAATTAGTGAGGTTAAGACCCAGGCTAGTTCAAAATCGTGAGAAGATAAGGTTAATAACCGAGTCGTCCACACTTATCATTGAGAGCAAGCCGTGGCGACGCTTTGTTCGAGGAAAACGAGTTGAGCGAACACATGAACCTTCATCACACGGGCGCACGTGGGCGCAGCACAGCAGAGGGTGCGCGCAGATACGGGCGCACGCAGGCGCGACGCAGTGGAACAGTGCGCACAGACACGCGCACAGGGACGAGCGCGCACGGGCGGGCATTAAGCAGCACGCGCGCGCAGGCAGCAAGCTTGCCAGGGGCAGTGCGCGGGGCGACTTGGCCAGCAAGAAACTGAGGCTTCTAGGAGTCTTTTTGAGCTGAAATTCTCTAGATTATTCTTACCTACTTAGAGTGCAAGACAAGTTTCAAGATCCCTAGTTATTTAGTTTCCTTTATGCACTATGATATCTAGGTTGTTTAGGTTACTTAATATTTTATTTGTTTATTAGAGTTATAGTTAGTTTAGAATTAGATCTAGTTTATGCCTATATAAAGGGCCTTCCTCTATGTTATTTTTTATCATTAATTTTATTTATCAAAATCCCAAACTTTTGTTCGAACACTTAGTCTTAGATTTCTTCTAGATTTCTATTGCAATTTTATTCGAACCAAGGAGGTCAACCTCATACAACATGGATTCTGGCAATGCAGTTGGACAGAGGGGTGCGGTTTGTGAACCTCTAGACACCTATCGGCGATTCAAGGCACTGGTTTGTGTCTTATCGGCGGTCGGGGCACACGACTTCACCATTGGTGCTTTCACTGATAAGTGTTAGATCGTGTGTCTTTTTTCTACCCCATTCCCTTTGTTTTTCTTATTCTTAATTTCGTCCTTCCCTATTAAAAAAAATCTTCAAGACGAGTCCTCGAAGCAAAAAATGCAAGCAAGAGAAGAAAGCCATGGCCAACAAAGAGATGAAGGACAAGATCGACAACCTAGACGTTCAAGTCCGAAGCATGAGCGAAGCCATGGAAACCTTGGGCGAAGGGCTCGAAGAAACTAAACTTCCATTCGAGATCTAATGGAAAGCATGAATCGGCGCGCTTTGATGAGATGGCGCGCGATATGTTAGCGTGCCAACCACTGCCCCGGCAACACGATCGCGAGCGGCCCGAGCACGAACGATGCCACGAGCGCGAGCGGGACGAGGACCACGAGCTACGATGCGATGTAAGAGAGCACGAGGAAGACTTTGACCGACGGTCCCAGGCGTCCAACTATCACGACCGCTCGAAGCCTTAGAAGCTAAGGCTTACACTGTTTACCTTCACTAGCACCGATCCGGATGCATGGCTCAACCGGGCTGTGCAGTACTTCGAGATCAATGAAACTTAGGGAAATGAGCGGGTACGATACGCGGCCTGCTACTTGGATGGCAAGGCCAACGTATGGTGGCAGTGGCTCACGAGCATCTACCACAGCCGACAGCGAGTCATCAGGTGGGACGACTTCGAGCTCGAGTTACTCACGCACTTCGGCACATCCGACTACTACAACTACGATAAGACGCTATCACGCATACGACATACCGGCAGCTTGCGCGACTACCTTAAGGAGTTCGAATGATTGGCGTGTCGCGTACGAGGCTGGCCCGAGACCGCATTGGTTGGAGCATTCATAGAAGGGCTGAAGTTCGACCTAGCTACAGAGGTGCGCTTGGAACGACCGGAGTCGATGCATGCGGCTACGGAAGTGGCTCAACGTCGAGAAGATCATCTAGCGGCCACTGGACGAGGACGGGCAGACACACGCTTTCCCGAACCGCGACGCGAGCAACTGGGCCCGAGCAACTTCATTCTGAATGCCCGACCACCCAATGAATTTCGACCACCAGACCCGGAGGTTAAGAGATTAACATTTGAAGAGATGAGATGCCGGCGTGAGAAGCGGCTATGTTTCAAGTTTGAAGAGACGTTCACTTCGGGCCATCAATGCAAGCAAGCTTTTGTCATCGATATCATTGACTCAGATGAGGAGGAGCTCGAGATCGAGGAGCACATAGAAGACGGAGTCAAGGATGAGGTGCCCAAAGAAGAGATCGAGATCTTGATGCACGCAATGGCAGAATGTCAAGGACCAAGGACGATGTGGCTGTCGGCGTTGGTCAAGGACCACCGTGTAGTCGTGCTCGTGGACAACAGGTCTTCACACAACTTCATCAACGCAACGCTGTCTCAGAAGTTGAAGTTGCCGATTATGAGGATTGAACCATTTGAGGTCCGAGTAGCCAATTTTGAATGACTAAGGCGCTCGGAGGCTTATCGAGGGGTGCCGATCAAATTTCAAGGATTCACCGTCAAAGCCAATCTCTATGCGCTACCCTTGGTTGGACCTGACATTATGTTGGGAGTACAATGGCTCGAGGGATTAGGAGAAGTGACCACCAACTACCGAACCGGGGTCACGAAGGTCGACTCAAGAAAGCACCGGTCACGTTAAGGGTAAGCAAGGACGGTGGGACCAAAGAGGTTGGTCTCAAGAATATAGATCGGGTTTGGCATGTGGGCGGCTAGATTTCACCGTCGAGGAGGCAACCACACATGCGGGCACGGTCGAGACAGTAAAATACAAGGATCCCGCAATGTTCGATGAATATTTCAAATAGGTCGAGCAAGTCTCGACGGATTATGATAGCCCACCCATTTTCGACGTGTACCCCGAGGACGAACACATGGATGTCGAAGTAGTCGAGGAACCCGAGGTCGAAGGGAAGGTGCACGAGGTTTGCACGATCGAGCAATAGCAATCCGAGATACGCAAGTTGGTTAGAGCACCCGACCGCATAGTAGGCGAGTCCGACAAAGAAGAAAGTTGGGTCAACGAGAAGTGTGAGAATTTATCTTCTCGTTTGAATTCTCAAAATATTTTAAGGACTCAAAGGCCATCGAGTATGAGTTAACGAGTTATGAAGGACCGCCTATTTTCGATGTATACCCCGATGAACACTTTGTCGAGGTCGAAAGAAGTTTGGTCGAGTCCAAGGAAGCCGAAGTGATCAGAGTCAAGGAAGAGATTTGGGTTGTGGTCGAAGAGGACCTCGGTAAAGAGACGCATGTTAAGAACAAGGTGAGGACGCCCCAATTAATGGTCGATGTTGAGTCCTTGAGGTCAAGGACATTCTTAAATGGGGTGGGAATGATGCATATGTGGGTGTCGACCCTCGAACGCGAGAAGGACCGATGGCCGATACTATCCAAGAAGGCCGAGCAAAGGGCCGAAACAAGGTTTGCATGGCCTAGGAGACGCGCACGAGCCCGAACACGAGGGTTCCGATGTGCGCAATGGCATAAGAGGTCGATCATGCAAGGGTCTACCACGATACGGAGGTCGAGCAAGAAGCTTGAGAGATCAAGGCTTGAAGGGTCGATGGCGACAATAGCGCAGTCGAAGATGTGGTAGCCGAAGCTGCAGCAGATCGACGCGCGAGTGGCTGGAGCAGTTGGTCGACGTGGGATGGGTCGAGCACGAGCATCAAACTATGGGTCGAGTGCATGTGAGATGCGAGGTTCGGAATGCAAGGATATGTGTGAAAGTTCGGGAAGTCTCGTGGGTCAAAGAATAGCGGGCGACCAAGCACGCAAAGGAGTACGCGGGTTGGACGCACGGTCACTCGATCCAGTCCATGAAAGTCATGCACGGGGGTCCGCAAGAGCGTGCAAGAAGAAAGTCCCAAGACGGGCAACAAACGGGTGCAAGGAAGGGCGCGAACACGCGCATTAGCGTAGACGTGCACGGAAGAGACCAAGCCTTAAACGGACGTGCCATCGGTGGTTTCGGGATGCTTATCGAAGGAGTGAAACCTGGTGGGCATGGCTAAAGCACCAGGTGGCTCGAAGAAATGGAAGGCACGCAAGTCAGGTGCCTAACGGGTGCAGCCCGCGCACATGGGCGTGGTGCGCAGGACCTCGCTGATGAAGATCGCGTGTCCCGACTGTTGATAAGCCGCTAGCCCGCACCTTGAATCGTCGATAGGTGTTCTTCGAGCCACAACCGCGCCTCTTGGAATGAATTAAATTGCAATTGAATTTTGGTGGAAAACTAAAGCAAAGTGGAAGAACAAAAGTTCAGATTTCTATTCATAAAATTCATGATGAAAATTAACATAGGGAAATGGCCTTCATATAGGCACAAAATTTATTTAGTCTTAATCTACCTAAGGACTTATTAAAGCAATAAAATATTAGAAATCCTAAACAATCTAGAAATCATCAAGCTAGATGGAAACTAATAGCTTGACTTGCATTCCACTCAATTTCTCTCTCTTCGGCCGCCTCACGCACCGCCTCACGCAAACCGCCCTCGGGCGTTGCCTAGTCCTTGTGGCACTAGGGCGCGCCACCTTAGCGCGCACGTACACGCCCGCCTGCCGTGTCGCACACATCCCCGCAGGTAGCTAATCCCTTGCGCGCGTAGTCTGCACCGCCCGGCTGTCCGCATACCTCTAGGACTAGGCCTCGCTCGCCTTACATCACACCTCGAGGATTGCGGTCTCCCGTCCCGCGTGTGATTCTCGGTCCCGCGCATCCCCCGCGCTCGCGCTTGTTGTGCCCGTCGCCCGCACGTGTAGCGCGCCTACGCCAGTGGCCGCCTGCTCACCCGTTTCGCGCGCTAGCCGCCCGCCATCGTCCTTGCCCGTTGCTTGGCCACTTCCGTGCCCCATGCTCGTATCTTGCTCCAGGACGTGCGTCTCGCCTGTGGCCCGTGCCATCCTCTTGCGTGCGTGATAAGCGCGACTTGCGGCGTTCTTGTATTGTCTAGCCACTTCTGCATCATTCCCGTCCCCTTCAAGCGATTCCTTGTCCTCAAGGATGAAATCAGGGGACTGATTGCTCATCTCATCGAGATCTTCCCATGTGGCTTCTTCAGGTGGTAGCTCTTCCCAATCAACTAGTACCTCCCAGCGGTAGCACCATGCTTTCCTTACCTTGCGATACTCGATCGCTCGTTTTGGGCGCACAATGATCCTCCCATCAGTCGCGGTTGCGGGTAACTCTTCACAATATTTGTGCGCTTCCCCTAGGCTTCTATTGAGCTACGAGACATGGATAACTGGATGGATTTTCGAGCTTTTCGGCAACTCCAGACGATAGGCTACTTGACCAATGCGCTTCAAAATCTGATAGGGCCCGTAGTAGCATACTCCTAATTTAGTTGCTGCCCTCTGTGCTGTCGTGCGCTATCTGAACGGTCGCAGCTTCAAATAGACATACTCTCCTGGCGCAAAATTTTCTTCACACCTTTTCCCATCTGCGAAGGCTCTGGTTCGGTTAATCGAGCCTTCGAGATTCTTTTTTAGTTCCCGTAACATCAGATCGCGTTCCTCCAGCTCTCGACCAACCTCATCGTTGACCGTACTTCTTTCGGAATAATTGATCAAGGTTGGGGGTTTGCGCCCATATACCAGCTCGAATGGCGTCATTTTGGTTGACTCATGATAGGCGGTGTTGTACCAATACTCAGCCTAGGGCAGAAAGTTTTCCCACTTCTTCGGAAATTGATGGACGTAACACCTTAAGTACTGTTCAAGAGTTCGATTAGTTACCTCGGTTTGTCCATCTGTCTGTGGCTGATAGGCTGAACTCATTGATAACTTAGTTCATTGCAACTTAAAAAATTTAGAACAAAAAATGCTCATAAAGATCCTGTCTCGATCATAGACAATAGAACGTGGCGCCCCATGTAGCTTCATCACATACTCCACGAATAACCTGGCAATTGACTTCGCTGTGTAAGGATGGGTGATGGGTATGAAATGTGCATACTTCGTAAGTCGATCCACCACGACCATAACACCGTTGAACTCATTAGAACTTGGAAACCCTTTGATAAAATCCATAGTAATATCTTCCCAAACTGTGTCGGGTACCGGTAGAGGCTGTAGCAGCCCGCTCGGTCGTCGCGAATCAGCCTTAGTGCGATGACAGTCGTCGCACCTTGCGATGTAGTCCCAAACCGTGCCTTGCTATCCTGGCCAAAAGAAGGGGCATAATTTCAAAATTGGTCCTATAATTTTGCCACTTTCTAAAAAACCACCCCGCCATTGGCCACTTTCAAACTTGGTCCTATAATTTAACATTTTAATCAAATTTGGTCCTTTTTATCCAGAATATGGATTAAAATGAGATTACAAAAGGACCAAAATGTCAAATTATAGGACCAAATTTGATTAGAAAAGGACCAAATTTGATTAAATGGACAATTTATAGGACCAAGAATGAAAGTGGCCAATGGCGGGGTGGTTTTTTGGAAAGTGGCCAAAGTACAGGACCAATTTTGAAATTATGCCCAAAAGAAGGTATTGGCTATCCTCATCCATGTGAGGTAGATACCTGAGTGACCTCCAACCTTAGAATCGTGGAAGTGGTGCATGATCTTCTCGCGTAGCTGTCCACTGTCAGGAACGAACACTCGGCCCCGATGTAGTAGTAGGTTGTTGTGCAGCTCATAATCAGCAATGGTTTCTACTGCCTCGATCTTCCGGCGCATTTCATTGTGTAGCTCGTAGTCAGTAACAGTGGTTTCTTCGACTTCGATCTTGTGGCGCAACTCTTGGCAATAGGTATCCCCTTCTTGGGCCTTCCGGACTTCATCCCAAATTGCCCAAGTCTGTCCTGTGATAGCGTTGAGCTCTGCTACATCCATTCGCCGGGAAAGTGCGTCGGCCACAGAATTCTGTCGACCCGGTCGGTAGATTATCTCAAAGTTGAATCCCATTAGTTTCGATACAAACTTCTACTGCTCGGATGTCACAATCCTCTGCTCAAGTAGATGCTTGAGTGGTTGTTGGTCGATCACAATCCGAAAACCTCGCCCCAACAGATAGGGCCTCCAACATCTCACAACTTCGACAACTGCTAGCATCTCTTTTACGTACACTGACAAACCCAATCGAGTCGTGCCTAGCGCCTTTCTGAGGTAGGCTAAGGGTCGCCCTTCCTGCACTAATACGGCTCCAATCCCAATATCACTAGCATCCGTGTGCACTTCAAACAAGACATCAAACCTTGGCATGACGAGTACTGGCGTGGTAGTCATGGCACCCTTCAGTTTCTCAAATGTCTCTTCGCTAGCCTTTGTCCATGTGAACCTTCCTTTCTTAGTCATTTCCGTAAGTGGCTTGGCAATGGTTCCATAATCCTTCACAAACTTCCGGTAATAGCCCGTGAGCCCTATGAAACCTCGGAGTTGCATGAGACTCGTTGGCTTGGGCCAGTCGACCATAGCCTCTATCTTCCGTGGATCAACCGTCCGTCATTGTGAGATATAAAGTGGCCTAGGTACTCGACCATCTCCTGCCCGAATGAACACTTGGACGGCTTGATGTGAAATGAGTTAGCCTCCAAGACTTCGAGCACCACTCTCAAATGCTCCAGATGTTCAGCCCATGACTTCGAATATACAATATATCATCAAAGAAGACTAGAACAAACTTAGGTAGATACTTCTTGTAGATGGAATTCATGGCGAACTGGAGTGGATGGGGTGTTGCACAGCCCGAATGGCATCACCAAATACTCATAGTGCCCTTGATGCGTACGAAAGGCTGTCTTTGGAATGTCGGCCTTCTGGAGTCGAATCTGATGATAACCAGCTCTTAGATTGAGCTTCGAGAAGTAACATGATCCAGCCAACTCATCGAGCATGTCGTCGACACTAGGTATAGGAAATCGGTCCTTGATAGTCGTGGCCTTCAGAGTTCGGTAGTCAGTACAAAACATCTACGGGCCATCTTTCTCTTTAGCTAACAGTACTGGTGAAGAAAACGGACTCGAGCTATGCTGAATTAACCCAGACTCTAGCATCTCAGCTACTTGCCTTTCAATCTCAGTTTTCTGGAAGTGAGCGTACCTATAGGCATGGACGTGTACTGCATGCTGCTCATTGACTAGTGGTATTCAGTGGTCGAACTCCCCGTGAGGTGGTAAGCCCTTGGGTTCGCCCAGCACTCCTTTGGATTCTTCAAGAAGCTCGCGCACATCGCCTTTCTGCTGCTCAGCCTTCTCCGTGCGCGTATCCTTACTTTCGACCACTATTGCGTATATTTCGCCGCCACTTAGCCAAACTCGTTCAATACTCTTCAACCCAACTTCTTTGGTACCTTTTTCAGTGCCAGCGCTTAGTGTGACTTGCCGACCTTCAGATTTAAACTCCATAACTCCAGTTCGATAGTCGGTGGTCACCTTGCCTAATCCTTCGAGCCATTGTACTCCTAGAACGACGTCAGGTCCGACTAGGGGTAAAGCATAGAGATCAGCCTTTACCGTAACTCTTTGGAAATTGATCGGTACCTTGCGAAACGACTCTGTGCATTGCAGCCTCTCACCATTAGCTACTCGAACTTCAAAGGGTTCAATCTTTGTGGTTGGCAGCTTCAGTTTCTGGGACAACTCGGCATTAATGAAGTTATGTGATGACCCATTGTCTACGAGCACAATCACCCTACGATCATTAACCCATGCTGGCAACCGCATTGTCCTTGGCCCTCTAATCACTGCCATTGCGTGCATCGAAATTTTAGCTTCCTCTCCGGGCACTTCAACCTCGTCCTCTTGATGTGGTTCTTCATCGACCTCAGATTCCTCTTCATCAGAATTAGCAACTTCTATCACAAAAGCCTGCTTACATTGATGGCCGGGTGTAAACTTTTCTTCGCATTTAAAACAAAGGCCCTTCTCACGCCGACGCTTGACTTCCTCGGGGTAAAGTCACCTGACTACGGGCCCTGCCGGACGCGCACTGACGGTCGGATGCGCACTTGCCGTCGATTAGCTCGAGCTTATGCGTCCCGTATCTGCGAAGCGGACATTCGTCCGTCCCTTTCGCGTGACTGCTTGATGATCCTCGCGTCGTTGGGCTGTCTCCATGGCTGCGTGCATCGTGCCTGGCTGCTCTAGTCGAACATCAGTGGCTACATCAAACTTTAGCCCACCTATGAATGCTCCTACCAGTGCATCCTCGGGCCAATCCCTTACGCGGCATGCTAGACATTCGAACTCCTTGATGCACTCGCGCAAGCTACCTGTCTGGCGTATACATGCGAGAGCCTCGTTGTAGTTATGGTAATCTGATGTGCCAAAACGCGTGAGCAACTCCCTCTCAAAGTCGGCCCATGTGATGGCCTGCTGCCGCTTGCGGTAGATCCTCGTGAGCCATTGCCACCAAACATTGGCCTCACCATCAAGATAATAGGCTGCATACCTTACACGATCGAGGCCGTCCATCTCGTTGAGCTCGAAATATTGCATCGCCCGATTGAGCCATGCGTCTGGATCGCTGCCGGTGAATGTGGATAACGTGATGGTTGATCTTCGGACGCTCGCGGTAAGTGGACGCCTAGGACTGCCAGTCGAACTCGTCCTCGCGCTCGTACTCTTTGCGCCGTCGTTCCTCCCCTTTGGGCCGCTCGCGGTTGTGAGGCCGTGCGTGGTCGTGTTGCCGCGGTGGTGGTAGGCGTGCGAGTACGTTGCGTGCCATCTGTCAAAGCGCCTGTTCACGATTTTTAACAGATCTTGTACCATTGTCTTCATATGGAGTATTTCTTCACCTAGCGTGTCGATGGTTTCGCTCATTCCACGGAATTGTACATCGAGATTATCAATCTTATCCTTCATCTCTTTGTTGGCCATGGCTTTCTTCTCTTCCCTACGCTCTTTGCTTCGAGGACTCGTGATGACGATGAATTTTGGATATTTTTTTTGAATCGAACAAGAATAAGGGAAAAGAAAAAGAAAAGGGAATGGGTTGGGAGAAAATACACACAATCTAGCACCTCTCAATCAAAGAACCAATGATGAAGATCGCGTGTCCCGATTGCCGATAAGCCGCTAGCCCGCGCCTTGAATCGCCGATAGGTGTTCTTCGAGCCACAACCGCGCCTCTTGGAACGAATAAAATTGCAATAGAATTTTGGTGGAAAACTAAAGCAAAGTGGAAGAACAAAAGTTCAGATTTCTATTCATAAAATTCATGATGAAAAATAACATAGGGGAATGGCCTTTATATAGGCAAAAATTATATCTAGTCCTAATCTACCTAGGGATTTAATAAAGCAATAAAATATTAGAAATCCTAAACAATCTAGAAATCATCAAGCTAGATGGAAACTAATAGCTTGACTTGCACTCCACTCAAATCCTGTGGGACTAGTTTTGAATTTTTCCCCCCATTGGCTACACGAACTTCAAAGGGCTCGATCTTCGTGGTTGGCAACTTCAGCTTCTGAGACAAATCGACATTTATGAAGTTGTGTGATGACCTGTTGTCTACGAGCACGATCACCCTACGATCCTTGACCCAAGCTGGCAGTCGCATCGTCCTTAGCCCTCTAATCCCTGCCATTACATGCATCGAAATTTCAGCTTCCTCTTCGAACACTTCAACCTCGTCTTCATTCTTTGGTTCTTCCTCGAATCAGATTCCTCTTCATCAGAGTTAGCAACCTCTATCACAAAAGCCTGCTTACATTGATGGCCTGGTGTAAACTTTTCTTCGCATTTACAACAAAGGCCTTTCTCACGCCGGCGTTTGATCTCCTCAGGGGAGAGTCGCTTGACTACTAGCTCTGTCGGTCGAGCGCTGATGGTTGGTCGTGCACCCATAGTTGATAGGCTCGGGCCTTCGCGCCGCGTGTCAGTGAAGCAGACATCTGCCCGTCCCCTTCGCATGACTGTCAGGTGATCCTTGCGGGGTTGGGCTACCTCCATGGTCGTGTGCATCGTGTCTGGCCGCTCCAATCGTACTTATGTGTGTAAATATCAGAGTTAAATTTTCGCAAAATCTTTTCTTAAAATTACTTATAAGTTTGCGAAATCATGATTCGGAGTGCTACCATAATTCGTTACTTTGCTTTGAAATATGTTTATAGTTTTTAAGGAAAATGGTTTATCTCAATATAAACAATCCGACTGGTAAATCGGACCAAAAGTCTAAGTTTGACAAACAGTAAAAGTCAGCAGAAATCGTAGCGTGGCAAAACATTTAAATCAAACTACGAAAGATAGTAACAACACTGCTATGCCAAATTCAAATTGTATAAACATAATCTTGAACCGTCCGTCAACTCACACCTCCAGCCCGACTCTATGGCCTGAAAAAACATAAATAAACATGGGGAGTGAGCACTAAATCCACTGTGCTCCGTAGAAATTCATACTAAAATAAACAGTGAAAATAATAACAATATCATGATCCTGGCATATACATAACCATTAACTTGTACAGGTAAAGCATTGCCATCACATAACCGTTACCTCATCTGCCAGCATGAAAATTGCCGGACAACATGTGCACACTCTAGTGGCCAGACTAGGCCACTAGAACCCAGAATGGACCGACGACCATTCCAAGCGGATACATAACATAACGTGATAAATACCTCAAACATGGTAGAGTATTTATAATCAATGTAATACCCAGTCTGAGTCCCCACCTGAACCGTTGATATGAAAATGGTAGTGCTGATGACTGTAGACTGATCAAACTGTAACATGATATAAACAAATACTAAGTACTATGCTCAGACTTAATAAATTTAACTGTTAAGATGCTCAACTTGACTTGACATAGCATTTGAACTTAACTAGTATAATCGGAACCGGTTTAAAAAAAGGGAACTGAACTGACATGAATTTACTGAACCTGACTGGACCTGGAATTTAGCTAAAAATTGGACATAAACATGAACTGAATCACCAAACATTAAACCATGAGATAAACCGGTCTGAACCGGCCAGTTCGCTGGCTGGCCGGACCATCGGCCTGATGTGGTCGGGCGGTCGGCCGCTTGCCTGACCAACCGGCTCAGTTTTGCGCTGGGCCTACTAGTGCCCAGGCGCGGTTGCTGGCATGGGCTAGGCTCAGCTTAGGCATAGCCAGGCCTTACTGGTTGACTGGCACGGACGTGGGTGTCTGCGCGCACTGGCGTGCCACTGGACACAACCGGCATTAGCCTAGGCCGATTGGACATGACTTCGATTGCTGGCGTGCGACTAGCGCAACACGCGTGTTCATGGAACAGCCATCGAGCGTTGTTGGCATAACCGATGGCCGACTGGACACATGACATGATGACTTGCGCTGCCGGGCGCTGTGGGCGCCGGCACTTGCGTGACTGGGCACTGTCGGTCGCTACTGAGCGCCACAATAAGCAACTGGCGCGCGAACTGGCGCTGGCTGGCGTGAATTGGTACCTCGCGGGCGCTGTCGGGCGACCCTAACGGTACTGGACGCTCAGGCGTGCTGTCGGCACTGCCCAAGGCCGACTGGCATGCGGTTAAGTGCACTAGGGTGTTCTGGGACGTGCCGGCGTGTGCTGGGCACTAACCGACTATCGACTGCTGCGGGCTGAGACTATACGCGACGCCCGACCGGGCATACACGCCCACCACTCACCCGACCTGCCTGACTGCCGGTACACTGCGGCCACGATATGCGGCCAGAACGGTTACGACCGGCCCATGCCGGCCGTCCTGCGATCTTCTCCGACCATTTTAACATGTGTCATCATAACATATCATGACATGAACAAATACATATAAATAGCTCAAAGGTTCATGAATACAACTAAATATAGCCGGATGAGGCTTGAATGGCCGTGGCGTACGCTATATGCGCCGCCTATGACTTCGACCGATCCTCTCGGCAGTTAATAACTTCATTTAACAATTATTACATGAATGAACATGGAATGACATATAATGACTGAATTTACATAATTGATTCGGGAGTAAACGATTAAAAATGGACATGGTTCGAAATGATTTTTAAACAGCTTAACCCAAACATAACTTGGCTTCTATATGGACCGAATAGCATGGTTTGAACACCATAAGCATAGGATGATCATATTAAAGTTAAGAGAGGGTTAGACGAGGTTGCCCCTTCAAACGTTCGAGCAATTGTGCGTGACCTCTCGTGACCGTGCGAAACCTTGTGTGCGTGCGTGCGATCTTTCTTCTCCGTGAGTTGCTTGGCTTAATTATTGGACAAAAATCTCTTAACTCTCTACTCAAGCTTTCAGCTTCTTAATACCTTCGTATGGTAAAACTTCCATAAATAGTTAAGATGAACTTTGGTGAAAATAAGGTGAAAAGTTCGGCCAATAAGCTTGCACCACTTACCATGAGCTTAGGACCTTAGGTGGCTTCCTTAAGCTTAGTCTTGTATATGTGGCGCTTGAGGACTTGCATTAGTCACCATATGTGTACTATTAAGGAGCCACCTAAGCTAGGTAAAATGATGAAACTTCACGTGTACTTGCTCCATCAACTTTCGGGAATTTTGACTAGATCAAATATGGTTTATGCACTATGATATAGCCATACTGTCGTGTATCGGTTCAGTGACCGTGGCATTGCCACAACTGGCTCATAGCGGTTCATATCATCACGGTTCGAGACTACCAAGTCGATTTCGGCAAAGTCGACTCTATTAGTAAGGTTCCATGATACTCAGTCAAGAAGTCCGGCTCTCGACCGAGTCAACGTACACCTGTCGACTAGAATAAGTCGACCTCTGGTAAGACAACGGTCAGATGTATTAGGGTCTACTAACAGTTGAATGCGACCCAGTCGACTCGACGCAATATCCCAAGTCGACTGAGGGAGTCCTGTAGTTCGTGGTTCCCGATAGCTTTGAGACACCTCAGCATATTCAAGAAGAGTTAAGGATAAGAAGGAAGCTAAGGAAGGATCTAGATGCTGACTAGGAAGTAGGCGGAATACGAACCGACCGGGGTATTCTGGACATTTCCATTAAGTCGGCCAGGGCATTTTGGGGACTTCAGGTATATATTGTACTCCTATATAAAGGACTGAGGTAATCCCAAAACCCTAACTCCCATTTTTATTCCATATCCTATTCGTTACTGCTGCTGTTCTCAGGGCAGCTCCCATCATCTCTCTCATATACTGACTTGAGCGTCGGAGGCTCTACGCCGGAAACCCCTCCGGCGTTGAGTTCTTGCAGGTGTTCTTGCGGCTCAACAACGGTTCGAGCTCCATCATATCAGATCTAAGCTCATTCGCACCGGTTCATCCCAGATCCGGACGTTTTCCCATTGGACCGTTCCAGATCTGAGAGGAGACCCATCATTTTGGCGCCGTCTGTGGGGAGCTCTTGAAGAAATTAAGAGCTTTACACCTAGCTTTGATCTGTTTCCGATGGCTGAGAAGGAAGAAGTGCAGAAAAACTTGAACGAAGACTTCAGGGCAACATGGACAGACAAGCGACCTCCGCCGATCCCCAGCTTTAGACCACCACTCCAGGTACTGGGATTCCCACCTTTTGGGGCGCACGCGCCGTCAGGAGGGCGTACGGGAGAAGAGACACCCATTACCCCACCCGGAGTCAAGATCCCGGTTCTCACTCAGGGGGAGACCAGTCACGTGAGGGACACAAGCGGAGGAATAGATGGTCACGCATCAACCGAAATCTCTCTGAGGATGGGGAGGCAACCTAGGCAACTTGACCAGGAGACAAGGCCACCGCCCCAAAGCGAGGAACAAACGCTGACCGTGACGAGAAGCGAGATGCAAAGAATGATCGCGGAGGCAGTAGCGGCCCAACTCAAACGGACACCAGTCGAAAAACCAAGGGTCGAGCGGCCCCGGATCGAACAAGCGAGAGTCGAACAACCCCAAAATGAGCAGCAACCTCCCGAGCGCGAACAACAGGCACAATCCCACGAAAGGCAGAACCGGAGGATAGACGAGGAGGAGTCCTCTGTCAGAACCGTCAATCCACAAGCCAAAAACGACACGCTGGAACAACTGTTAGCGCAAGTCCGAGACCTGCAGGCTCGGGTGGAAGGAAGAAAAACGGGAAGCTCGAGGGGACAACATTTTTCACAACATATTTTAGATGCCGATTTGCCTCAAGGGTTCAGGGAACTTAATATCTGGTACGACGGGTCGACTGACCCCTCTCGGCACCTCAGAAGTTTCGAAAACATGGCAGTGCTACACCGATACAATGACCCCGTTCAGTGTCGAGCATTCCTAACAACCCTGCGAGGGCCCGCACAGGATTGGTTTCATCAGTTGCCCCTGGGGGCCGTCAGGGATTTTGAGGGTTTCAACTCTAGTTTCCTAAACCAATTTGCCAGTGTAAGAGCCCAAGAAAAGTCGTACCTTACTTTGATAGGTATGCAACAGAAGAAAGGGGAATCATTAAGGGACTACGTGGCAAGGTACACACAGGCGTGTGTCGACGTCCCCTCGGCCACCGAGGAAATCAAGTCGGGAGGACTCACTCGAGGGCTACTCCCGGGATTGTGCAGAAATTCCCTAGCAAAGCGGCCCGAGAGGACGTTCGATGAGGTGCTGGGAAGATGCGCCAAATACATGAATGTCGAGGAAGCCGAAGCCGACTTTCGGCAGGCGGCTAAGCCAAAAGCTGAGCCTCGGGATGAGAAGAAGGAAAAAAAGCTTGTCGCGACAACTGAAAGGAAAGGATCCCCGAGAGCCGAAAGAGAGGGACGCCTAAGGGGGTGGAGGACAGCCCAATATACTCCCCTGTCGGCCTCGCGTGTAAGGATACTGGAGGTGATGGAGAGAGAAATCCATGACAACGTGGTCAGGTGGCCACAAACGAGAAAGGACGGGCCGACACAACCCAAAAGTAACCTGTATTGTCGATTTCACAAAGACTACGGCCATAACACCGACGAATGTCGGCACCTGAAAAATGAAATTGAAAGACTAATCAAAGCAGGCCATCTGAAGGAGTTCGTTTATAAAGATCGAGAACGACCCAATCGACGAAGAGAGAGGAGCAAAAGCCCCCACAAGAGGGCAAGAACACCCGGCAAGGAAGAGCTTCCCCAAAAAAGAGGAGTAATCCATATGATATTTGGAGGGCCAACCGATGGCGACTGAAACTGGGCTAGAAAAGCATATGCTCGAGGCCAGCATGGAAAAACCGAAGTGCAGCAGGTCGAAGAGGATGGGCCAGTGATGAATTTCGGGCCAGCCGACATAGGAGCAGTTGAGAGGCCTCATAACGATGCCTTGATGATCACAGCCCAGATATCGGGCTACGAAGTTCAGAGAATCTTTGTCGACACAGGGAGCTCGGTGAATGTGATCTTTTTTTATTGTCTTAAACGCATGGAACTCGACATTGAACTCTCACCTCTCCACACTTCGCTTTTTGGATTTAATGGCTCGGAAGTCGCCCCCCTGGGGGAAATCGCTCTCGCTGTCGTCCTCGGGGAAGGCGACTTAAGGAAGGTAAAAATGGTACGATTTGTTGTGGTCGACGTCGAGTCGGCTTATAATGTGATTCTGGGAAGGCCGGCACTCAACGCATTCCAAGCGGTAGTGTCAACCTACCATATGAAGCTAAAATTCCCTGTCGGAGATAGGGTGGGAGAGGCCCGGGGCGACCAGAGGCTGTCGAGAACCTGCTATCAAATCGCAGTAAGGACAAACCAACGGACGGAGGTGAAGGAAGGAAAAAAGCCGATGATGCGCGAGAAAAGGCCAAGGAATACTGATCTCGAACCCCACGGGGAGCTAATGGAAATACAAATTGGAGAAACAGAGGAACAGACCACTAAGGTCGGGAAAGATCTGAAAGTCGAGCTACAAAACCACCTGATCGCACTATTAAAGGAATTCAGGGATGTCTTTGCCTTCACCCCTGAAGAGTTAACAAGGATCGACCCCGCTGTTATGGAGCATAAACTCAATGTCGATCCCCTCAGAAAACCAGTAAAACAGCGATTTAGACGTCACGGGGAAGAGATCGACAAGGCAATTGAAGTTGAGGTGGATAAGTTGCTGCGGGCAGGACATGTCAAAGAAATCCAATTTCCCGAGTGGATATCCAACACTGTGATGGTAAGAAAGGCACTAAACAAATGGCGCATGTGCATCGATTTCCGGGACTTGAACCTGGCTTGCCCGAAGGATCATTACCCTTTACCACGAATTGATCAGCTCGTCGACTCTACGGCTGGTTGTGAATTATTAAGTATGATGGATGCATCTCAGGGATACCATCAGATCCCGTTATGCCCGGAAGACCAAAGTAAAGTGAGCTTCGTAACGAGTAAAGGGACGTATTGCTATGTTGTCATGCCTTTTGGGCTTAAGAATGCTGGAGCTACCTACCAACGGCTGATGGACCGAATATTCAAATCTCAGATCGGGCGAAATATCGAGGTATATGTGGACGACATCTTGGTAAAAAGCAAAGTCTCAACCTCGCACCCAGACGATTTAAGGGAAACGTTTCAAACTCTTAGGACATTCGGAATGAAGCTGAACCCCAAAAAGTGTGCCTTTGGAGTAAAGGCAGGGCGATTCCTAGGATATATCGTCACAGAGCATGGAATCGAGGTAAACCGGGAAAAAGTGAAGGCCATACTCGACATGGCCCCACCAAGAAGCATACGGGATGTACAAGTTCTGACGGGACGGATTGCAGGACTGAGCAGGTTCATTGCCCGGGCCGCAGAAAAAAGCTTCCCATTCTTCAAATTGCTGAAAAGGAAGTCGACCTTTTTATGGAATGACGAGGCACAAACGGCTTTCGAAAGATTGAAGGAGTTCTTGGGCAAGCTGCCCTTGTTGACAAAACCAGAGCCCGGCGACGAGTTGGTGCTCTATATATCTGTGGGTGCGGTATCACTAAGTTCGGTGTTATTACAAGAAGAAGGAGGTGTCCAAAAGCCAATTTACTACACCAGTCGAGTTCTGCAGGGTGCGGAGACGAGATATTCTGAAATCGAGAAAGCTGCCCTGGCACTGGTGATAACGGCTAGAAAGCTAAGGCCATATTTCCTAAACCAAGTGGTGTTAGTCAGAACGAACTTTCAACTAGGAGAGACACTGGGTCGACCCACGGTATCGGGTCGACTCGTCAAATGGGCAGTCGAGCTGAGCGAATATTCAATCAAGTATGAACCAAGACGAGCCATAAAGGCTCAGGCCCTAGCAGATTTCATCCAAGAAGGTACCAAGGGGGGAGAAAAGATATGGGTCGTCCATGTCGATGGGTCATCGGCGGCCAAAGGATCAGGTCTTGGAATCGTTCTCGTCTCACCCGAAGGCGAACAACTTGATTTTGCTATTAAAATGGGATTTAAGGCCTCAAATAACGAAGCCGAGTACGAAGCGCTAATCAAAGGAATTCAACTGGAAATTGGCGGAGGAGCGTCGGAAGTCGTAGCACATTCCGACTCGCAGTTAGTTGTTGGACAAGTGTTGGGAAATTGTGAAATCAAAGAAGAGCGGATGATGAAATATGTTGAAGAAATCCAAAGCCTTGTGCAGGGCTTGGAGAAGTTCGAACTAACGCAAATCCCTCGAGAGGAGAACAAGCGGGCAGATTGGCTTGCGAGAATAGCAAACTCGAATGAGGGGAAGATGGGAAGTTCTATCACTACTATACACTTAGAAGGGAGCGTGTTGGGCGAAACGATGGAAGTCGAGGAAAAAGATGATTGGAGAAAGCCGATTCACGAGCTCCTGCAGGGTCAAGTACCTACGGGAGATAAGCAGGAGGCAGAAAGGGTGGCTCGATATCTGAGCAAGTACTTTGAAGTCGAGGGGGTCATGTTCAAAAAATCACTGGTCGGACCTCACTTGCGATGCATCTCCGAAGACGAAGGAAATTTCGTTTTAAAAGAAATTCATGAAGGATGTTTTGGAGCGCATATAGGATCACGCGCCTTGGCGGGAAAAGCCCTGCGAGCAGGATATTATTGGCCCAAGATGCGAGCGGCGGCGGAACAGTTGGTTTAGAAGTGCGAAAAATGTCAACGACATGGGCAAATCACACGCATCCCCGCCGAGTACATGACGACCATAAGCACCCCGATCCCCTTCGCGCAATGGGGAATTGATTTGGTAGGACCATTACCGATGGGGACGGGGCAGAGGAAGTTTCTAGTAGTCGTCGTGGATTATTTTGCCAAGTGGGTCGAAGCGGAATCATTGGCGAAAATTACGGAGGAAAAGATGATCCAATTCTTGTTTAACAATATCTGTTGCCGATTCGGAGTCCCGAAGGTGCTAATTTCTGACAATGGAACTCAGTTCCAGGGGAGACAAATTCAAGCATGGTGCCTTGACATGGGAATAAAGCAAAGGTTCGCCTCGGTCGCACACCCCCAAGCTAATGGACAGGTCGAAGTGACTAATCGAACAATTCTCCAAGGATTGAAGAAGAGATTGGAGAAAGCATCAGGTGCTTGGGTCGACGAGCTGACAACAGTCTTATGGGCTTATAGGACGACCCCAAGAAGCTCGACAGGCTAGTCGCCATTTCACATGGTTTACGGAATGGATGCACTTCTGCCTATCGAGGTTGGCTTAAATTCGCACCGATCGACATTTTATGAGGAAAGAAAGAATGAAGGGATGGTCGAAGAGGCCCTCGACATGATAGAAGAAGGACGGGAGGAGGCTTGGGTGCGATCCATGGAATATAAGCAGAAGATGCGTGCAGCCTTCGATAGGAAAGTCCGTACCCGACGATTCCGGGTTTGGGATCTCGTCCTCAAACGAGCAGATGCTCTCAAACACGTTGGGAAGCTGGAAGCCAACTGGGAAGGACCGTACACAGTCACCAAAGTGCTCGAGAGAGGCGCATATGAACTTGAAGATATGGAAGGACGACAACTGCCGCGATCTTGGCATGTTACCCATCTCAAGCGCTTTTATGCTTAAGTAATGTTCTCAAATTTGCTTTTTGTACTGAACCACGATCAAATCATATTCGGTAATGAAATGGATTTTGAACTCTCTTCAGAGATGTCTATATATTTATTTGTTTTCTTACATAATTGTTGGATGCCAACTAAAGTCGACTCAAGCAACAAAAGTTGCATGCCTCGAGTAAAATCTCGGCAAGGCTAAAAAAGCCCACGACTATAAAAGTCGACTCAAGCAACAAAAGTTGCATGCCTCGAGTAAAATCTCGGCAAAGCTAAAAAAGCCCACGACTATAAAAGTCGACTCAAGCAACAAAAGTTGCATGCCTCGAGTAAAATCTCGGCAAGGCTAAAAAAGCCCACGACTATAAAAGTCGACTCAAGCAGTTGCATGCCTCGAGTAAAATCTCGGCAAGGCTAAAAAAGCCCACGACTATAAAAGTCGACTCAAGCAGCAAAAGTTGCATGCCCCGAGTAAAATCTCGGAAAGGCTAAAAAAGCCCACGACTATAAAAGTCGACTCAAGCAACAAAAGTTGGCCTCGAGTAAAATCTCGGCAAGGCTAAAAAAGCCCACGACTATAAAAGTCGACTCAAGCATCAAAAGTTGCATGCCTCGAGTAAAATCTCGGCAAGGCTAAAAAAGCCCACGACTACAAAAGTCGACTCAAGCAACAAAAGTTGCATGCCTCGAATGAAATCTCGGCAAGGTTAGAAAAACCTGCGACTGCAGAAGTCGACTCAAAAGACAAGTCTCACATCCATTTACGGCTGCAAAAACGCTAACTACAAAATATGTAAGTAAAGGAGATGTTGACAAACACACAATCACATAATTGCAAGTAAAAACTCGAAGAATGCATAAACGACGCTGCAGGAACATAACGACTTGAGCCAAATAAAATAAGTAATACATAAAAAGGTTCATTACAAGAGTCGTCTCAACCTTTACAAATTGGAAAACTAGGTTGATCGAAACAAAAACAAACAAGAATTAGAAGGCAAGAAGCCTCGAAAATACAACTATGGGATGGCATCCTCATCACTCTCTTCGAGGATGGTCACGACTTGATCACCATCCTTCGGCTCGGCAGGTTGGACCGGAGAGGACACGGGAGCATCCAATTGATAGGTGAACCTGGCCTCCCGAATGACCTTTGCCTCGAGACCGGTCCACCAGGGGTAGTCGTCCGGAAGGGACGGATCACCCTCATAGCCGTCAGGGTCGGGAAGTGTACGCTTCAAGGCCTCTCGGTGGACTCGCCCAGCAAGATCAGAACCCGCAACCGCAGCCTCCCAAGCGTCAAAGGCATAGTCGAAGTATTGAACAGCGGCGGGGCAGAGCTTGTCGAGGAACTCAGGAGAATTACAGAAAGCCTTGACGACTTCCTTGCGGTACTCGCGGACAAAGGCAGCGCCTATGCCAGTCCTCAATAAAGACTTCCAGCCCTCAACGATGCCGATGTCCACTTCGTACAGATTAGCCTCCTGAGCTTTCTCAAGGTCGGCCTGAAGTTTCTCCTTCTCGTGTATGACAAAGGCCTTGTCGGCTCTTAGCTTCTCAACCAGGGCCTTAGAATCCTCAAGCTCTTTCTTCAGCTGGGCATTCTCCCTGAGCTGTGCCTCATACTTCTCCTCAAGGCCATGACCGGGGGAAGTGGGGGGTCGAGTACCGGCCTTGAGGCCAGGGAGAGCAGCCGCCATAAACTACAAAAAAACAACCAACAACAAAACTAAATAAGGAAATGCAAAAAGAAAAACGCAAGACAAACGCGTGAGAACAAGGCACATACCCGAACCAGACACTGGGTAGCATAGCAAGAGCGATCATACTCGGTCCCCTCGATGCGAGCCTTGTCGGCCTCGGGGAGCACGGAGTAAAGGTACTCTGCCACCTTATACGGCTCCGGATGATTCCAGAGTCGGGACGACATTTTGACCAACGCTTCCTTGTAGGTAACGGACGATTCCGTCCGTTTGGAGGCAGTGTTCCCTTCACCCACCTTCTCCTTACCCTTGTCGACCTTACGACGCTTAGAGTCGCCAGGGAGCAAGGGAGGGGCGCGATCATCTTGGGGCCTCTTACGGGCACTCGGGCCCGAGGACTTGCGTTTTCGAGCCGCCGCTGTCGATTGTGCACCTGACCTGCCGGGTGGGACAGGAGCAGTGGGCGTTTTCCTCACCTCGAAGCGCTTGAGTGTATTAACTGAAAAAATAATAAAAGAAAAAGATAGAAGAAGACAAGGGACGACTCGATATTGTAAGAAATGCTGAACAGCTTACGAGGATCATCGAGTTGAGGGAGATCGTCGTACAAGACGATTCGGGCATGATTGACCAACCCACGGTCTCTTATTATGCGTCGAGCGCTATAAGTACATTTATTCAACTCTGCTAAGAGTCTTTCGAAGTCCTCGGATCGAGACCGTTTATTCTGTTTAACTTTGGTACTTATCCAGTTATTTCTATAAGGATAAGCACCCACGGAAGGTCGAATGAAGACAAACTTCGACTTCCACTCGGGGACATTTGACGAAAGATCGTCGAGAAAGGTCACGCCGGGACGGCGGATCAAACAATGAGCCCCTTTTTGAAGTCGATAACTATAACAGTAATGAAAAAATTCGGCCGAAAAAGAATGAAGAACTATACGGGAAACAACGATGAAGGCTATCATGATACAGAGAGCGTTGGGAGAAAACTGATTTATTGGGATTTTATACAAGTCACTAATCTCCAAAAGCTCGGCTTGGATGGGAAAGCGCAGGCCAAAGATAACTTGATCAACAAAGAAGGTATAACAACCCTCGGGAGGACAGGCGAAGTTGTCGTCAGGACCTGGGGTAACTAACTCCCAATCGGAGGGAAGACCGCTGAACTGCCTAAAACTCTCGACTCGAGCGGCAGAGGCGTAAGAAAAAGGGTTTAAAGTGGCTAATTTGGCCAGAGTACAAGCGATCGAAACAACCTTTCGAGGATCGAGAGGTGTAACTAAGGATACAGGTACAGGACTGGTACTATATACAGGGACGTCTAACAACCTAAGGGGAATACCTTGAGGAATCAAATCAAGAAGAGGAGAGTTTCCTCGAGGACTCTTTGAGACCTCAACTAGACCACCGTCCAACAAGGCTTGATCATATTCAGCCCAGTCGACCCTCGGGGTTGAAGTACCCGATGAAGGGGGTGAGACGTTCACCATCCTGCAGCCGGTAATTTCAACCGAGCTCGAGTCGGCTTGGTCAAGGCCCCTGTCGATCAATCTGTCAAGGGTGTCGGCCGAAGAACCGGAGTGGGAAGCTAACAAAAAAACAAACAAAAAAAAAAACAAAACAAAGGCAAAGATCAGACATGGCGAAAAGAGTCGACTCAGGGAAAGCACAAAAAGAAAGAGCAAATGTCGGTAAGAGTCGACATAATAAACGTCGATAAGGGGTTATACGCGATAGCCTAGGTCGCACAATAACAGTTTATCTACTTGAAGAATAATTCACACAAGATCCAACATAACATCTCCATAAAAAAAAAACAAAACAAAAAAAAAAAAACACAACAAAGAATTTTTTGAAGAACACGAAGAAGACGGCGACGCAGAGATCCGAAAAGCCTAGAAAATAGGAGAAAGAAAGAAAAGAATGAAAATACTTACACATATCGCCGATCTGACAGGTGATTAGGATTTTGCAAACGATGGGAAAGACTCGCCGGAAAGAGAACTGGGGTCTTTTATTCGCCGGAGTTGAAGAAGAAGATGAGGAAAAGTGAAAAGGAGTGGAGGAAGAAATTCAATCTTATTTATCGAAAATAGGATGGATGTCAGCCGTTGGATTAAAGGAAAACCAACGACCGTGATAAGGCACAGAATGCGAGGAGTCAGCGGTTGGCATGACGCGCGTCACTAAAAAGATTTGAAATTCGAAATGTGTAAAGGCGGCACGGTCAGCCATATCTTGAATAAATAATAGTTAATTGGGAAAATTCGACCCAAATAGTGAGACATGAGAAGAAACCGAGAAAGTCGGATATCTTAAAGTCGAGAAAAGATGATGACCGCCCTCTCTTTTTCGCATCGATTCCAGCACAGTAGCCAAAATATCAAATTTTTTGAAACGGCTATATAGCCGGTCGATTCGGCTCGACTTCGACCAGCTCGCAAAACATGTTGGGAGAAGACGACTCGAAAAACTTAAGATTAACAGCTATAATGCTGTTAAAATTGTTGCTCGACTTCGACCAGCTCGCAAAACAGGTTGGGAGAAGACGACTCGAAAAACTTAAGATTAACAGCTATAATGCTGTTAAAATTGTTGCTCGATTTCGACCAGCTCGCAAAACGGGTTGGGAGAGGACAGTATGGTAAAGAGAGAAGCAAACATGAAAATAAAGAGCCACAAACACAAGAAGACGACAATATGAAAACAACACAATTAAGTATTAAAGGAAATTCATTACATCCGACGCCGTCTCATCCTTTACAAAAGGAAAATAGGATGAGAAGGTAAGAGCAAAAAGAAAAAGTACAAGCAGAAACAAAAAATAATAATAAATAAATATACAGCATAATCTAAGCCCGCTTGGAGTCGGCCGTCGACTTCTCGGCAGCATCTTCGCCCCCATCGCCAATCGGCTCAGTCCGAGCCTCCCCCTCCTCCCCAATCGGCTCCGTATTGGGCCGCTCGACTTCAATATCCTCGTCAAGCGGCTCTTCCTCGAAGCTCGCCCCGCTAGGCTCGACCAATTCAACAGGGCCGACTAAGGGAAGTGGGGGGACCTCAAGCTGAGAAGATAACTCAGCCGATTGGATGGCCTTGGCCGCAAGACTGCTCCACCATGCATGGCCGGGGGGAAGAACCATTTCACGGAAGCCCTTGGGGTCGGGGAGGGTCTGCATCACGGCATCACGGTCGATTTTCCCCGAGAAGTCGGGCTTGGTCACAGCCTGTTCCCACGTGTCACAGGCGTAGTCGAAATACTGGACAGCCGCGGGAACAAGTTTGTCAAGAAACTCCTCTGAGGAGCAGAATCCCTCGACCACGGCCTGACGGTAGTGATCAAGAAAAACCGCTCCTGCAGTCGACTTCAGGAAGGTCCGTCGACCTTCCTCTATCCCGTTTTCTTTCTCGACCAGGATCTCGTCATTAGCCTTGACCAAGTCGACCCTCAGCCGCTCAGCCTTTCGGACAGCCGCCTCCTTCTCAGCACGGAGCTTGGCTATGATGGCATTCGCAGCCTCGAGCTCCTCCTCTTTGGCCACGAGCTCCGTACACTTAGTCCTGTATTGCTCCCTCAGAGTCTGGATATTCGACTCAGGAGAGGTCGCCTCCTCGATCATGGTCGGGAGGATGCAGGCGAGAAGCTGAAGAAAGGACAAATAAACAAAAAATAAGAAATGGACCCGAGATCAGAAAAGCAAGCAAACATAAGATTAAACTTACCCGTGGAATGAGCCGAGCTGCATAACGGGCCCGATGATAAGGGTTGCCGTCGGTCCGGACTCTATCATCCTCAGGGAGAACCGACTGAAGATAATTAAGAATCTGGAGGGAGTCGGGGTTATCATAGAGTCGGGATGGTTGTTGGAGGGTTATCGGTTGAACCCTCACGGGTGACGGCTGCCCAGTACCCGCCTCAACCAGGAGCGCTGTTGCGTCGCCCTCAGCTGTCGACTCCTTCCCCTTAGGGCGTTTTGAAGAGTCGGGGGCTGAGGCTTTGTCCCTCTGGTCGTGAGACCTCTTGCGAGAAGGACCCGACGACTTGCCCGGCACAGTGGCCGAGGGGAGGACAACTCTGTACTTCTTAGCGGCAGTCGTCTCGACCGCCGCCGATGGAGCAACAGAACTCGAGCCGCCCCCGAGCTCTTGGGCAACCGAGGCATCAGCTGCCTTAATCTTCTTCTTCTCGAAGCGAGCCAATGCTTTTACTAAAAAGGAAAGGGAGAGTTATCAATACAAATAAACACATAAGTCGCGCATACACTTTAGGACAATGCAGAAATACAGGGCCAAGCCATCAGTAAGTAAAACGTAACAAGAGACGACAAACAAAGAGCTTACAAGGATCGCTAAGGCGAGGAATACTTTTGTCAACACAAATACCAACATGGTTAAGCAAAGAAGTATCTTTGGTAAGTTGATGAGCACTCCACACATGCCCATTTAATTCTTATAGCATATCGGCAAACTGAGAAGAGTCGGGGCGCTTACGTTGCTTTGTCTTACTAGTGATCCACTCATTCGAGTAAGGGTATTGGCCGGGGGCAGGTCGAATGAAGAAATACTTCTTCTTCCATTCGGTAATATTGGAAGAGAGGTCATCAAGGAAAGTAACTCCTACTCGACGACCCAAACAATGGGCGTCTTTGCTAAACCTATACCCGTAACAATAAAGGAAAAATTCGGGTAAAAAATCACCTAGAACTATGCGGGTAACGGCTATAAAGGCTACCATTATTCGAATAGAATTAGGGGTGAACTGGTTTATTGGTACATCAAAAAGGTCACTTAATGATTTTAGTTCAGGCTGGATCGGAAAACGCAGGCCCGACATTATTTGGTCCACAAAAAAGGTATAACAGCCCTTCGGAGGGTGACGAAAGTCGTCTTCGGGCTTAGGAGCAATTACATCCCAGTCCGTGGGAAGGCCACTGAACTCCCTAAAGCCATCGATTTCGGCTGCAAGAGCATAAAGAAAACGATAGTAAGAACTTACCACGGAAAATGCTATAGTTGCAGATCTGATTAAGGGAAGTTATTATAAAGGAACAGAACGGGCCACACACAGAAGGATGTTCGAAAAGAATATAGCGGAAAATACCTCGAGGAGCCAAGTCGGGATAAGAAGTTTCAAGGGTGTTAAGAACCTCGGGATCCTCACAAAGGGTGCCCGAAAGTAGCGCCTGGTTATACACAGCCCAGTCGATGCCAAAAGGTGAGGCGGGCGAATGGACAGAATCCTCCGGCTCGACGTTTAAATGAGAATATGGCTCGATATTGTTCAGATGAACAGAGTCCGAATCCGAGTAGTTATCGATCTCACGGGCAAGAGAACCGGAGACGGGATCAGAAACAGGGTCGAGGACGGAATCTAAAAAGATAAAGAATGGCAATCAAGAAAGGTGGTCAGAAATCACGATTCGATTCAAAGAAAAGGTTCAACAAAATAGCCAGGACGACACGAGAAACGCCTCGACAACGGGGAGAAAGGGAGAAGGAATAAGTAGTCCCCCTATCGATTTGACTTGACAAATAAAGGTCAAGTCGGGAAAGGAAGGAAATCGATCTCATAACACAACGACTAACGAAAGACGAACACTTGAAAAGATGAAAAACTTGCAATTAGAAATTCACAGACAAATCACCCAGAAAATGAAAATGTTCTTATCCCCAGACAAATTACCCAGAAAATGAAAATGTTCTTATCCCCAGACAAATTACCTAGAAAAACGAAAAAGTCTCCTATCTTGAACATATAAAAACAAGTCGAACGGGCAAAGAGAACTTACTCATGCTCATGATGCTTGACGAGAAGTCTTGAAAAATCGGAGAAGAACGCCGGAAAATTAGAGCGCCGGGAAACTTGAGAAAGCTGTAATTGCCGGAGATAGACAGAGATCTTGAAGGAGGCGAGTGCGAAAAGTGATGAAGAGAAAAAGTGAGGGTTACTTATAGAGAGGGCGAAGAAACCCCAGCTCTCGGATTAAAGTCATTCTCAACGGCCAAGATGAGGCACAAAATACGAAGCAGCGGAGAGAGAAAATGTTAATCTTTTGAATTTTGAAATTTGAAAAGATTCAGACTTATCTAATCAAGTCAAAATTCGCGAAAAACGAGTCGTATTACAAGTTGAGGTGTTTAATGGATGAAACCCGAGATGACAACTGATGACGGGAAATATGAAAAGATTCGAGGAAAACATCCAGTCGACAAAATTTACTCGTAAGCTCAGAATCGCTTCGAGAAATTTTGGGG
>CACSLK010012206.1:14421637-14440317 GCA_902706635.1 Striga hermonthica
GGGCGGACAGCGAGCAGGCAGGAGGTGCTGGGAGCTCGCGATCGTCGACTGGGCGTCGCTGGCAGGGGCTGGGCGATGCGCGACTGTGTGCGGGGCGTGCGGTTGCGCTTCGGCAGGACTCGGGCGACGACCGTCGGTGATGGGTGATTTCCGGCGATCACTCACGGCGGCGATGGGCGGCGATGGGATGAGGAAGATGACCGGAAATATACTTCTTAGAAAGCTCGATCAATTGTATCAAAAAGCCTTCTAATGGATTACCTAAACACCTATTCCGATTAAACTTGGTGGAGCGTTTAATCGGATCTCCCAAACTCTCGAACAAAGCAAATCTCACGTGTATGTAGATGAGAAAAATCGGCCAACTCAAGCATGTAGAAGAGTATGGGACATGGTGTATATATAGGCTCCATTAGGGACCTTAAGGAGGTGCTAAATATGGGCTTGTTCCATTAGGCTTAGGACTCCTAATTCCAATCCAATACTAACTCAATCTAGGAAGGAGATCTCCTACTAATCTCTCTCTTCTAGAAGACTCCTAAGTCTTCTAACACTAGAGAAGATCCTTGTGGGAATTTCCTTTCCTAATTAAATTAATAAACATGGAATAGAATTAAATCCTAATTTAGGAAACCTAATTTTACTCCAATTAATTAATATAATGTAGGAAATATATTTCCCACCAATCTTCATCTTCTAGAAGACTCCCAAGTCTCCTAATCCCAAGAGAAGATTCTAGTAGGAATTTTATTCTCCTAATTAATTAATTATTATGGAATAAAATTAATTCCTATTTAATGGAATTAAATAATAAAACATCCCACTTGAATAATATTATTGCTCTCCCCATTTAGCCACTATTTTACCAATAAAATCGAGCCTCCATGATTAAATAATATTAATCTGATTGATCGATTTACCTCCCTATGTTTAAGATATAACGTCCGTTGATTAATTAAATTACTGACAAAGTAATTAATCAACTTCTTATTCATTTCCGAAATTAGTACCACTCAGCCTTTAACCATTATGTTAGACAATCGTCTACCTGCAGGGTTTAACATAAGGTTCCTTTCTGAGCTCATTTCGGGGACGTCATCAATCCAGCGCACTGGAACATAGTGACTGTAAATAATCTATAATAGCACATCATATAGTTATTCTTACTTACCAAAATACCTCGTATGTCATCCTAACAGAATATGAATCACTTGGTAAATCAAATAAATAAGAAATAACAATATATGCCTATTTTATATTATTTTACAGCTTAAGAGAACGCATCAATAACTGAAGGTCTAGGTTACGACAACGGTCAGTGAGTCCCATATCCTTATCCTTCCGTGGTCCTGTTCAACAACTAACATAAGTGCTAGTGTAATCCTTCAGTCAAAGACCAACTGAATCGGGAATACACTACAGTCTTTTTCCAAGTGGGGTCTCACTGCCAGTCTAGACTGTGAACGAATAGTTTAGTCTTATAAGGAACCGATAGGTGATCTTTCCGTTCGAAACTCTTCGAACCACACTATCTCAATATAAGACATGGAGTATGTATTGCATAAATAAATAAACTGCAAACATATGTACTTTGACCGAAACATGATTGCCAGATCAAAATGGAATTGATAGAAACTGCAAAACACAGCTTTTACAGCATACCTCTAACAGCGGACGCACACGCGCGAGAGGAAGGTGGCGGATGCCGGGCGCGAGAGATGGCGTGCGCGTGCGGGGCGGATGAACGAAGCCTAATCCGTGCGGGACTAGGCATGGCAGAGGCGACAGACGCATGCGTGCCAGACAAGGCGCGTGATACCGCGCACGATAAGGAAAAGGCATGCGCGCGGGTTACCGCGCGCGACAACGAGTTAGGGCCAAAGGGCGGTGCGCACGCGAGAGGCGGTCGAAGCTGAGGCGGCCAAAGTTGAGTGGTGTGCAACCAAGCAACTTGGAGATCAAGTCTTTAAGCTTAATTAGGATTTTAGTAGGATTTACTTTCCTTATTGCTTTAGAAGATGTTAGGATTTATTTTATTGCTTTAATTAGGAGATCCAGATAGACTAGGTTTAGATTTAATTTGGAACTATAAATAGGGGTCATCCCTCATTGTTTTTAGAGTCCAGAATTGATGAGTTGAATAGAAAAGAACGTTTGTTCAAACCATGTGTTCAAATTCGTGAGAGTTCGATCATGTAATCGAATTAGTGAGGCTAAGACCCGAGCTAGTTCAAAATCGAGGGAGCGAGGCTAATTACCAAGTGAACTCAAGTATCGTGAGAGAGTTAGGCTAATAACCGAGTCGATCACACCTATCCTTGAGAGCAAGGCCGTGGCGACGCATTGTTCGAGGAAAGCGAGTGGAACAAAACACACGATCCTTCATCATTAGTGCTTTCATTGAGAGTGATTGAGTGTGTGTATCGTTAAAATTTATCTATCCCATTCTTTTTCCTTTTGTCTGATTTTTTCCCCCTCTTGTTCGAAGTTTTTCGAATTTCTTTTCTTCTTTTTTCAAAAATTTTCGAAGGTATCAAAAAAAAAATATATATATATAATATGAAGAGAGTCATGATGTACATACCATTGGATGAGATGGATCTGGAGGATCTCGAATATCTAGAAGGGTTGAAGAGGAGTTTGACTCTGGATGAGCAAGAGTATTTGGAGGAGCTTCATGAATGAAGAGATTTGGAGGAGCGCGATCAACAACTCGTGGAAGCTAGGGAAGCTGAAGTGGCCAACATTCAAAACAATGGTGATGAAGGTGCGTTGAATTTTATTATCCTGAAGGACAAGGAATGTCTTGAAGAGGAGGAGAATGATACGGAAGTGGTCATCAACCCCGGTGAGTCGAGCTATGGAATGGTCGAAGATCTCGACATGTGGTTGGAGAACATGCTCGAAGATCCTTCAACCCGATTTATCAACCTTCGTGCGAGAGAGATTGTCCAAAAGGGTGTGGTCCAAGGTTGAAGCTGAAGGCTAGGAAACGCAGGGCCAAGAGACGACGCAAGAAGGCGAATCATTATTGTAGGCCTTGTGCAAGAACGAAACGAGCATGCGATCAGAGGCTCGAAGGCATGGGAAGCAAAGGATGGCAGGCGTGTGCGGGGCAGATGAACGAAGCCTAGTCCGCGCGGGACTAGGAAAGGCAGAGGCGGCAGGCGCATGCGTGCCAGACAAGGCGCGGGATACCGCGCGACACAAGGAGAAGGCATGCGCGAGGGTTACCGCGCGCGACAAGGTGTAAGAGCCAAAAGGCGGCACGCACGCGAGAGGCGGTTGAAGCTGAGACGGCCGAAGTTGAGTGGTGTGCAAGCCAAGAAACTTGAAGATCAAGTCTTTTAGCTTAATTAGGATGTTAGTAGGATTTACTTTCCTTATTGCTTTAGAAGATGTTTGGATTTATTTTATTGCTTTAATTAAGAGATCTAATTAGACTAGGTTTAGATTTAATTTGCAACTATAAATAGGGGTCATCCCTCATTGTTTTTGAGTCCAGAATTGATGAGTTGAATAGAAAATAACGTTTGTTCAAACCATGTGTTAGGATTCGTGAGAGTTCGATCATCGAATTAGTAAGGCTAAGACCCGAGCTAGTTCAAAATCGAGGGAGTGAGGCTATTACCAAGTGAACTCAAATATCGTGAGAGAGTTAGGCTAATAACCGAGTCGATCACACCTATTGTTGAGAGCAAGGCCGTGGCAACGCATTGTTCGAGGCAAGCGAGTGGAACAAAACACACGATCCTTCATTAGACGGGCGTGCACAGGCGCGCGCTGGGCAGCAGGCCTGTCAGGGGGAGCGCACGGGGCGACTTGGCCAGCAAGAAACCGAGGCTTCTAGGAGTCTTTCTGAGCTGAAATTCTCTAGATTATCCTTCCCTACTTGGAGTGCAAGACAAGTTTCAAGATACCTAGGTATTTAGTTTCCTTTATGCACTATAATATCTAGATTATTTAGGTTACATAATATTTTATTGCTTTATTAGAGTTATAGTTAATTTAGGATTAGATCTAGTTGATGCCTATATAAAGGCCCTTCCCCCATGTTATTTTTCATCATCAAATTTATTAATCAAAATCCCGAACTTTTGTTCAAACACTTTGTCTTAGAGTTCTTCTAGATTTCTATTGCAATTTTATTCGTTTATAGAGGTGCGGTTTGTGAACCTCTAGACACCTATCGACGATTTAAGGCACTGGTTTGTGGCTTATCGGCAGTTGGGACACGCGATCTTCATCACGCGGTGGCGTCGCGGTGCGGCGGGGCTATTGTTCGTGGCGTGGCAAGGTCATGCGTATGTGGGTGTCGACCCCCGAAGGGGAGAAGGACCAAGGGCCGATACTATCCAAGAAGGTTGAGCAAAGGGCCGAAACAAGGTTTGCATGGCCTAGGAGACGCGCACGATTCTGAATACAAGGGTTCCGATTTGCGAATGGCATAGGAGGTCGAGCATGCAAGGGTCTACCACGATAAGGAGGTCGAGCAAAAAGCTTGAGAGATCAAGGCTTGAAGGGTCGATGGTGACAATAGCGCGGTCGAAGATGTGGTGGACGAAGCTGCAGCCGATCGATACGCGAGTGGGTGGAGTAGTTGGTCGACGTGGGATGGGTCGAGCACGAGCATCACACTATGGGTCGAGCGCATGCGAGATGCGAGGTTCGGAGTGCAAGGATATGTGTGGAAGTTCGGGAAGTCTCGTGGGTCAAAGAATAGCGAGCGACCAACCAAGCAAAAGATTACGCGGGTTGGACGCGCGGTCACTCGAGCTAGTCCGTGAAAGTCACGCACGGGGGTGCTTAAGAGCGTGCAAGAAGAAAGTCCTAAGACAGGCAACAAATGGGTGCAAGAAAGGGCGCGAACATGCGCATTGGCGTAGACGTGCACGAAAGAGACCACGTCTTAAACGGACGTGCCATCGGAGGTTTTGGGATGCTTATCGAAGAAGTGAAACTTGATGGGCATGGCTAAAGAACCAGGTGGCTCGAAGAAATGGAAGGCACGCAAGTCGGGTGCCCAACGGGTGCAGCCCGCGTACATGGGCGCGCTGGCAGTGCGTGATACAGAAGTGGTTATTAACCCCAGTGAGTCAAGTGACGGGATGGGTGAAGATCTCGATTTTATGGTTGGAAAACATGTTGGAGGAGCCGTCTAGTCTGATTTACCGACCATCATGCGTGGAAGATTTGCTGAAAGGATGTGGTCCAAGGTCAAAGTTGAAGGCTAGGAAACACAAGGCCAAGAGACGACGCAAGACAAAGGCTAAGAAGGCAAGTCATTGTTGTGGGCCTTGTGCGAGGAAGAAGCGAGCATGGGAGATGGAGGCTCGAAGGTGAGGTAAGCAAAGGATGGAGAACGGTTGGACATGGAGTGCCGGAGATTGCACGGGAATAGAAGGTAGGTGCGTGGAAGGATTGGACCCGTGGGACAAGGCGACGGGGACGACCGACGACAAAGCGGTCGATATAGAATGGCTAAGGAGCGAAGGGCGCGCATCGGCTCACGATGCGCGTGGTTGGGATGGACGCGAGAAAGCGCGGGGAGCACACGGGTGCGGAGTATGCGATTGGAGCACGGGCGTTGGCTGGGACACGCTGGCATCGGGCGGCATGGACGCAGGGTGCGCGGGAGGCTCGAATGACGCACACGTGAGAGAAGTCTGAGACTGCATAGGCAAAGGAGTGCTGAGCGTGCGGCACCACGTGAGCCAAAAAGTTGGCGGCAATGGGGCGCGCGCAGGGGCGCGCGATTGGGGCCCATACGCGGACGACTTAAGCCGTGTGGGCATAGGCATGATGGATGATGAGCTGGCAGGGGAAGGCCGCGACCGAGTGGGCGTAAGAGTACTGAGCGATGACAAGAATGCGCGCGAGATGATCGGCGGGGACGGAGCGCGTGCAATAGCGCGCAAGTGCAGTGAGGACACCCGAGGCCTAGTCCACGCGGGACTAGGTGAGGTAGGGGCGGCGTGTGCATGTGAACCAGACGAGGCGCGTGATGCCTTGCGCGCCAAGGAATAGGAAAGCCGAAGGGCGGCGCATGTTGGGCGGTGCGTATGAGGCGGCCGAATGACGTAGAGGCGTACAACTTGGGCATCAAGACATTGGCTTGGAGTGCAAGTCAAGTCTTTATGAGTTTTAGAATAATTAGAATTTTATTTCCTTGTTGCTTTTAATTATGGATTTAGGAGATCTAGTTTGGTTAGGCTTAGATTTAATTTATGCACTTATAAATACCCATGTACCTCTTCATTATGAACATGTTGAGAATTGATGAGTGAATAGAAAAGGGGAGCATGGTGTTCTTTCGTGTGTTTAAGCAAGGCCATTAGTGCGTGTTTATCATACAAATCGTGTCAGAGAGAAGGCCCTGAGAGCGTCTTGAAGTCACACGTGTCTAAGAGAAAAACTGAGTGCGTCTATTAGTCACACCTATCGTGTTTAGTCGAAGGCCCTGAGTGCGCGATTATCCACAACAAATAGCCAAGAACCGCGATCGTTCATCAGTACGCTGGCGCGTAGGGCCACGCTGATGCGGAAGTGGTTATCGACCCTAGTGAGCCCGAGGATGAGTCTTGTGAGGATCTTAAGAGTTGGCTCGAACATGGGCCAGAAGAGCCGCAAATTGAAGAGTATTGGCCAACTTTTAGACGAGACTGGCCAAGGTGCTGTGGAAAGAGTGAATGCTCACACAACAAGAGTCGCAAGACTAAACGTACAAATAAGAGACGCACGACAAATACACACGAGGAAGATGATTGGGTAGATGCCGAGTGCGTAGTGCCAGGCAAAGTAGGTGAATGGAGAAAGGCGTGTGCAAGAAAAAGGCGTGTATGGCGCATGGAGGTTTGAAGGAACGGCGCACGAGGGGTTGAGGATGGGTGGCAAGCGCGTGGGCGTCTGTTTTGGGATGGCCGGTCAATGCCGGGAGTGGTCGGGCGCAACGGCGTACGCGGAGGGTAACCGCGAGTGCGCCGGGGTCGTGGGTGGCCACGAGCGAATGGCGTGCATCGGGCAGTGATGCGCACGATAGTGAAGGCGGGGCAGCGCTGGGCACGCACGACCGCGTGATGGAGGAGCTGGGCACAGTAGTTGGCTGCACGCGCGGGACGAACGGAAGCCGCTTAAAGAATGGCAAGTGAGATGGCGTGCGGAGCACTGGCGCGCGGGTCCAAAACACACGAGGAGTAGCGGCCATAGAGACTACGCGTGCAAGGGCGCGCGCGTGTGGGACCAGCGCCAGCGAAGCCGTGCCCGACGAGGACTAGACCTCGCGGGCGGCGCACGCATGAGACGGCGTGCGAGTTGGAGGCGTCTAGGGGTTTGGATCGATTGTCTTGGAAAGCAAGCAAAATAGCTTGGAGATCAAGACTTACTAGTTATTTAGGATTCTAGTAGATATTTACTTTCCTTGTTGCATTAGTAATTTAAGATGTTAGGAGATTTAGTTGCCTTAGGATTTCTATTCTTGCGTGACTTAGGAGTTCTAGTTGGAGTAGGCTTAGATTTATTTTGCACCTATAAATAACCATTTACTCTTTATATTTTCATATGGTTGATAAGTGAATAGAGTAAGTGCAAACTGTGTGTTTAGAATTCGTGAGAGTTTTAACACACAAAGCAAATTAGTGAGGCTAAGACCCAAGCTAGTTCAAAATCGTGAGAAGATAAGGCTAATAATTGAGTCATCCACACTTATCGTTGAGAGCAAGCCGTGGCGAAGGTTTGTTCGAGGCAAACGAGTTGAACCTTCATCATCGGTGCTTTCATTGAGAGTGATTGTTCGTGTGTGAGTTAGACTTTTTCTACCCCATTCTTTTTCTCTTTTGGTCTGAATTTTTCCCTCATCTTTCTTCTTTTTTTGAATTTTTTTGCTTCTTTTTTCGTGAGGGATTAAAAAAAATAGAGCTATGACAAACCGTGAGAGGTTCGAGATGTTGGAAGAGAGCATGAAGTCCCTTGGCAACGGACAACATATAGTCAACGAAAACATGACGAAGATGGAGTTGATGATCCACGGCTTGGCGGAGAAGCTCGCGCGAGTCAACCGCAAGCCACGGACCAACCGCACATCACGGTCGACCACGCGAGGTCGAGCAGCTCGGCGTCTAGTCGCGATGACTACGACGAGCGCTCGCGGGCGACGCGCACAACCCAACACCACGATGACCGGTGACACCGAGAGGATCTCACGTGCACGAGGCTGAAGCTTACCATACCGACGTTTGAAGGGTTCGATCAAGATTCATGGCTGAGTCATGCTACGCAATATTTCCACATCAATGACGTGCCAAGAGATGAAAGAGTCAAGATTGCTGCCTATTATCTGGATGGTGAGGCAAATACATGATGACAATGGTTGTCACATGTTTACAAGGGTAAAGGCGAGCATATAAGATGGAGAGATTTCGAGAAGGAACTCATCACAAGGTTTGGATCTAGCGACTATTATGATATGCCAAACCAGAAGCCTACGTGACTATCTAAAGGAGTTGGAGAGGATTGCTAGCCGGGTGAGAGACTGGCCTGAGAGCGCACTTGTAGGCACATTTGTTGGAGGCCTCAAGGCCGAGTTGGTGGCTGAGGTTAGGTTGGATAGGCTGAGATCGACAAGGGCTGCGATGGAATCGGCACGACTGCACGAGGACCACATCGCGGCAGTACGCAAGGCAGGCCGAGGCGAGGGGTGACAGGAAGCGAGGCACGCGAGCACCGCAGTCGACGACATGCCCCCAAGGGCCAAGACAAAGCCAGCCGGCAAGGGTACACGCACAACGAGCAACATGCGATGCCTTACTACCGAGGAGATCCAAAGGAGGCGCGAAAAAGGGCTATGATTCACGTGCAATGAACGATTCACGCCGGGACATAGATGCGCAAGTAAGAAAGTCTATTTGCTTGAATTTGAGGAGCATGACCACGAGGTTGGTGAGCCACGAGAGGAAACCTTGCTCCATGTGATCAAAAGCAAGAAAAGAGGCCCGAAGATGATCAGGTTTACGGCAGAAATTAAAAATAGGTTGGTTGAAGTGCTTGTTGATAGTGGGTCAACTTTAAATTTTATAGATGAAGAGATATCCAAGAAGCTGAAGTTGGTACCCACTAAAGTCAAGACGTTTGGGGTCAAGGTGGCCAATGGAGAAGAACTTCGAGGTGACTTGCTATTTAAGAAGGTTCCAATCATGGCGCAGAACCAGGAGTTGGAGATTGACCTCTACACCTTTCCATTGAAGGCAACTGATGTAGTGTTGGGAGTACAGTGGCTACAGACAATTGGGCCTGTCACAACTGACTATAAGAGAGGTACGATGGAGTTTGGGCATTCAAGGAAGTGAATCAAGCTGCAAACTGAGGACCAGGGAGATTCGCCAGTGGAGGAGGAAGACAAAGTCGACGAGCTCAATTTTCATTATCCTTGAGGACAAGGAAGTATTCAAAGAGGTCGGGAATGATGCAGAAGTGGTCATCGACCCTAGTGAGCCCGAGGATGAGTCTTGTGAGGATCTTAAGAGTTAGCTCGAACATGGGCCAGAAGAGCCGCAAATTGAAGAGTATTGGCCAACTTTTAGACGGGACTGGCCAAGAGGCTGTGGAAAGAGAGCACGCTTACGCAACAAGAGTCACAAGGCTAAACGTGCAAAGAAGAGACGCACGACAAATACACACGAGGAAGAGGATTGGGCAGATGCCGAGTGCATAGTTCCGGGCAAAGTAGGTGAGTGGTGCAAGGCGTGCACAAGGAAAAGGCGCGCATGGCGCATGGAGGTTCGAAGGAACAGCGCACGAGGGGTTGAGGATGGGTGCGAGCATGCTCGAGTGACTGTTGTGGGATGGCAAGTCAATGCGGGGAGTGGTCGGGCGCAACTGCGTGTGCGGAGGGTAACCGCGAGTGGGTCGGGGCGTGGGTGGCCATGAGCGAATGGTGCGCTCGGGCAGTGATGCGCGCGATAGTGAAGACGAGGTAGCGCTGGGTGCGTGCGAGTGCGCGATGGAGGAGCTGGGCGCGGAAGTTGGCAGCACGGGCGGGACAAAAGGGAGCCGCGTACAGGGTGGCGAGCGGGATAGTGTGCGGAGCACTCGCACACAGGGCCAAGACGTGCGAGGAGTAGCAGCCGGGGAGACAGTGCGCACAAGGTCGCCTGATACGGAACTGGTTAACCCTGGTGAGTCAAGTGACGGGATGGTCGAAGACCTCGAGAGTTGGCTCGAGCTTGATCTGGAGGAGCCACAAATCAATAAATACTGGCCTACTTTCATGAGGGACTGGCCGAGAGGTTCTGGCCCGAGGTCTAGAAGGCGCAAAGCTAAGCGAGCAAGAAGGCAGCACAAGCCAATGGCTAAGGAGGTGAATGATTGGTGCAAGGCTTGTGCGAGGAAGCGACGAGCTTGGAAGATAGAGGCTAAGAGAATGGGTACGCGAGGGGTGGAAGATGGGTGGAAGATGCGTGCCGGATATTGCTATGGAACGATGTACGAATGGGCTAGCATGAGCGAGCAGCGCGCATCGAGACTTGATGCGCGCAGGTGGTCGAGCGATCGAGTAGATACGCACGGTTGGGAAAGCAGTGCTGGGGCGCGGGGCATGCGCAGCGTGCGCGAAAGTGGCTGGGACGCATTGGCGTCGGATGGCAAATGCACGGGGAGCGCGGGAGGCGCGAATAGCGCACACGTGGGTGGAGGCCTAGGCCTCGAAGGCCTAGGAATGGTAGCAGCACACGCATGGGGGGAGTTTGGCTGCGATGGGGTGTGCGCGATAGTGCGCGAGTGTGGGGCAGGCGAGAGAAGCCCAGTCCGCGCGGGACTAGGACTGACAGATGGCGATCGCGCGGGTGGCAGCGACGCGTGAGACGCGACTCATGGGAGGACAGCGAGCGCGATGGGCACTGCGTGGAAGACAAGAGCGCGGGATGCCGCACGCTACGAGGAGTAGGAAAGGTGAGGCGGCGCACGCAAGCTAGCGGGCGCGCGCGATGCGAAGGGTGGCTAGGGCTCTTGTGCTGATGACTTGGAGTTCAAGACTTTGGGTTGGAGTGCAAGTCAAGATTTGGAGACTTAGTATTATGAGGATTCTATTTCCTTAATGCTTTTAATAAATCTACTAGTATTAGGATTTTATTAGTAGAAGATGTTAGGATATTTAGTTGCCTTAGGATTTATATTCTTGCATGATTTAGGAGATCTAGTTGGAGTAGAATTAGAGTAATTTAGGATCTATAAATAGGGGTCTTCCCTCATTGTTTTCTATGTTAAGAATTGATGAGTTAAATAGAAAAGAACGTTGTGTTCATTTGTGTGTTTAAGCAAGGCCCCTGAGTGTGTGTTTATCATACAATCGTCTATAAGAGAAGGCCCTGAGTGAAGTAACACATATCGTGTTTAGTCAAAGGCCCCGAGTGCGCGATTATTCACAAGCAGTAGACAAAATCACGATCCCTCATCATTGGTGCTTTTATTGAGAGAATCAATTGTGTTTTTTTGTCTATTTTATCTTTTTTCTTTTTTCGGTTTTGCTTTTGCTGAGGGGGACGATTTTTCTTCTTTTTGGTTTGAATTTTTTCTTCTTTTTCTTCTCTTTTTTTTTGAGTTTGAGTCTAGTATAAAAAAAAAAGTGTCATCCTAGTTTGTTTGATTTTATTTTAGAGTCTTAAAAAAAAGAGAGATGTTGTCTAATCGAGAGAGGATCGAAGCATTAGAGGAAAATTTGAAGTCCACCAGTGAAGGCCAACAAATGACTAACGAGAATTTGACGAAGATCGAGCTCATAGTCCACAACTTGGTCGGGTAACTCACGCAGATGAATCCCCGGCCAAGGAGGAATCATGGGACGAGGTCGACCACGGCGTCCAGCAACACCGAGGCCGACCACGAGGACAATGACCGGCGATCACACGTGACGTATGCATCACACGCATCGCGCGCGTTACGCGACGAGCGGCGACCACGCTGCGACAGCCGAGGGCGTGACGACCGGCATTACGACGAGGATCAGCGACGACGCTATGGGCACGCGGATTACCACCGCGATGAACGACACCGAGAGGAGCGGGCATATACACGGCCGAAGCTGATTATGCCTACATTCACGGGAGTAGATCCGGATGCATGGCTTAGTCGAGCTGTGCAATTTTTTTGAGATCAACGATGTGCCAAGGTATGAGCGAGTTCAAATTGCTGCTTATCATCTTGATGGAGAGGCGAACGTATGGTGGCAATGGATCTTGCACAAAAACAATAGTGGGCACATGCGTTGGAGGGATTTTGAAATGGAGCTCATCACAAGGTTTGGTTCGAGTGTTTACTATGATTATGATGAGGCTTTGTCTCGAATTAAACAAGTTGGTAGTTTGCGGGATTATCAAAAGGAGTTTGAGCGCATTGCTAGTAGGGTGCGGGATTGGCCCGAGAGTGCGCTTGTAGAAGCGTTTGTTGGAGGGCTGAAAGCTGAATTAATGGCTGAGGTGAGGTTGGATAAGCCGAGATCGATGCGAGAAACCATGGAGTCGGCTAGGTTGCACGTGGATCATCTCATGGCGGTACGCAAGGCGAGGCCGAGCGACGTGCGCATGGAACCTAGGCGCACGCAAGCCGCGATCGAGGAATAAGCGCCACAGCTCGAGAGCAAGCCAACGAGCGGGAATTTCCGAACAACGTGTAACATACGGCAGCTTACGGACAAAGAGATGCAACGGAGAAGTGAAAAGGGCCTATGCTACACATGCAACTAAAAATTCACGCCAGGCCACAAGTGCAAAGGTAAGGAAGTTTTTCTACTTGAGTTTGAGGAGGAATAGGAAAGCGAGCCAGTTGAGGAGTCCTTGTTACACGTGGTCAAGTGCAAAAAACGTGGCCCGAAGATGATCACATTCACAGCTGAGATTAGGGGCAAATTGGTGGAAGTGTTGGTAGACAGCGGGTCCACTCTGAATTTCATTGATGAAGAGCTATCCAAAGTGATCGAGATTCCATTCACAAAGGTTAAGTCTTTTGGAGTCAAAGTAGCCAACGGAGAAACACTTCGAGGAGATATTCTCTTCAAATGTGTAAAAATGGAAGCTCAAGGTCAAAAGATGAAGGTTGATCTATATTCCTTGCCATTGAAGGCGACTGATGTGGTACTCGGATGTTAATGGTTGGAGACTCTTGGTCAAATCACAACCGATTATTGGAGAGGAACGTTCGTGGTCAGTCGTCTTCAGTTCCACCGATGCCAGCTTTACCATCTACCCAGCCGCCGAAGAACAACAAGAGGAAGGATAAGGGTGCCCAGACAGATAAGAGGGCCCGACGGAAGCTACAGCAGGTTCCACAGTGCCCGACATGTGGACGACATCACCGAGGCGAGTGTCGCTTTGGTCAGGATGTGTGCTACTACTGTCACGAGGCTGGACACTTCGCGAACCGTTGTCCGAAGAAGGCTCAGCAGCCTCAGCAGCCTCAGCAGCCACCGCAGCAGCAGCAGCCCCATCAGCAGGCACAGAGGCAGCCCCAGCAGCAGCAGCAGAGGGGCAGACAGCAGGCCAGAGTTTATGCCATCGATCAGGCAGAGGCCGAGCAGCAGCCAGGTACCATGTCCGGAATGGTTATTCTTAATAATGTTCCTGTATTTGCTTTATTTGATACCGGAGCGACGCATACTTCATTTCACGACGATGTCTTGATGCCATCGGAGTTCGCGCTACTACTGCTATCGATCCTCTCGAGGTGAGTTTGGCCTCGGGAAGAAAGATAGTGACTTCAGCTAAAGCCTCAGATCTTAGCCTTTCCATCGGTGGCCGAGTTTTGCCTACCGACGCGTTTGTTCTCGAGATGAAGGACTTCGACCTTATTCTCGGAATGGATTGGCTATCCTTCTATCATGCGGATATCAAATGTCATGATCGGGAGATTACTCTTTATCTTCCGAGAGGCGAGCCGATTACCTTCTTCAGCTCCAGAAACCGTTCTTTGCCTCATGTTGTTTCAATGGCGAAAGCCACTAAGTTGTTGCGACGAGGCAACCACCAGGGTTATCTGGTGAGCCTTGTTGATGATTCTCAGAAAGCATGTTCACCTCACGATGTTCCCGTCGTTCGAGAGTTTGTGGACGTATTCCCAGACGAGCTTCCAAGAGGACCGCCTAATCGGCAGGTGGAGTTCTCTATAGACCTTATTCCAGGGGCCGGTCCGATATCCAAAGCCCCGTACCGTATGGCGCCTAAGGAGTTGCAGGAGCTTAAGGCGCAGATTCAGGAGCTGTTACGACTCGGTTTCATCCGACCGAGTGTGTCACCTTGGGGAGCACCCGTTCTCTTTGTTAAGAAGAAGGATGGATCCATGCGCATGTGTATCGACTACCGGGATCTTAACCGGTTGACGATCAAGAACAAGTACCCGCTTCCCAGGATCGACGACTTATTTGATCAGCTGAGGGGAGCCTGTGTATTCTCAAAGATTGATTTGCGATCAGGCTACCACCAGCTGAAGATCAAAGAGTCAGATATCGCTAAGACCGCTTTCAGGACTCGTTACGGCCATTACGAGTTCGTCGTCATGCCTTTCGGTCTCAACAATGTGCCAGCAGTTTTCATGGACCTCATGAACCGTATCTTTCATTCCTACCTCGATCAGTTTGTTATTGTCTTTATTGACGATATTCTTGTCTACTCGAAGAGCCAGAAGGAGCACGAGGAGCATCTGAGGGTGGTTCTTGAAACCCTCAGACGAGAAAAGTTCTTTGCAAAATTTTCCAAATGCGAGTTCTGGCTCCAGCGAGTATCCTTTCTGGGTCATGTGATTACTCAAACAGGTATCGAGGTGGATCCTTCCAAGGTTTCAGCTGTTCAGAATTGGTCAGCACCGAGGAGTCCGTCCGAGGTTCGCAGTTTTCTCGGTCTAGCTGGATACTATCGCAGGTTCATCGAGGGCTTTTCCAAGATTTCCCTCCCTCTATCCCAGCTGACGAGGAAGTCTGTGAAGTTCGAGTGGACTGACAGATGTGAGTCGAGCTTTCAGGAGCTCAAGAGGAGATTAACTTCAGCACCGGTGTTGACTATTCCCGATCCTTCTCGGAGTTTCACTATCTTCAGTGATGCTTCGAGACAGGGCTTGGGATGTGTCCTTATGCAGGACGGCCAGGTCGTTGCGTATGCTTCCCGTCAGCTTAAGCCGCATGAGCAGAATTATCCGACGCACGACTTAGAGTTAGCAGCAGTCGTTCATGCTCTCAAGATATGGCGGCACTATCTTTACGACGATCATTGTGAGATATTCACAGATCATAAGAGCTTGCAGTATATCTTTACTCAGAAGGAGCTCAACATGAGACAGCGCCGTTGGTTAGAGCTCGTCAAGGATTACGACTGCTCTATTCAGTACCATCCAGGAAAGGCGAACGTCGTTGCAGATGCCCTGAGCCGTCAGGTGAGGGGTGATTTGACGTACGTCATTACTCAGCAGAGTCCTTTGATTCAGGAGTTTGCCCGGATGCAGCTTCAGGCGATTGATGCACTTCCCATAGCAGTTTCGGGGAGTACCAGTTCCAGTGTCAGTGCTATGCAGCTTCAGCCGACGCTGAGAGAGAGAATCCGGCGAGAACAGGCTTCTGACGAGTTCGTTCGCGTCATGGAGGCCAAGGATCACGTCGGAGGCGTCGAGGGCTTTCAGCTAGGTGCCGATGGTGCCCTAGAGTTCAGAGGCAGGATCGTGGTCCCGAAAGTTGAGGTGTTGCAGAAAGAGATTTTATCAGAGGCCCATACCGCACCCTATCTCGCCCATCCAGGAAGCACGAAGATGTATCACGACCTTAAGGGGTCGTTCTGGTGGCGAGGCATGAAGAAGGACGTCGCCGAGTTCGTCAAGAGATGTTTAACCTGTCAGCAAGTTAAAGCCGAGCATTAGAGTCCGATTGGCCTCCTGCAGCCACTGCCGATTCCAAAGTGGAAATGGGAGGAAGTCACGATGGACTTCGTTACGGGATTGCCAAGGTCGTCTGAACATCACGACGCTATCTGGGTCGTGGTCGACAGATTGACTAAGGTTGCGCATTTCTTACCCATTTCGATGAGGATGTCCATGGATAAGTTGGCTGAAATATATGCCTGTGGGATCTTTCGACTCCACGGAGTGCCCGTTACGATTGTATCAGACAGAGACCCCAGATTCGTCAGTCGATTCTGGCACAGCTTGCATGAGGCGATGGGCATGAAGCTTGAGTTCAGTTCAGCCTACCATCTGGAGACAGACGGTCAGTCAGAACAGACTATTCAGACGCTTGAGGATATGCTTCGCGCTTTGGTTGTTGACAGGGGTGCTAAGTGGGAGTCGTTGTTGCCGTACGCAGAGTTCGCGTATAACAACAGCTACCATTCTTCTATTCAGATGGCTCCTTACGAGGCACTTTACGGTCGCAAGTGTCGTTCCCCTCTCTATTGGGACGACGTCGGAGAGCGACGAGTACTCGGTCCTAAGATGATCAAGGAGACAGCAGATCAGGTCGAGTTGATCCGGCAGAGACTCAGGACAGCTCAGAGTCGTCAGAAATCTTCCGCCGATCATCATCGGCGAGACATTCAGTTCGAGGTTGGCGAGCCAGCCTTCCTCAGAGTTCGTCCAATTCGCGGAGTTGTGCGATTCGGAAAGAGAGGGAAGCTGCACCCTCGATTCATCGGTCCGTTCGAGGTTCTCGAACGAGTAGGCGAGGTCGCGTATCGTTTAGCTTTACCTCCCGAGTTATCAGGCATTCATAATGTATTCCACGCATCGATGTTGCGTAAGTACGTGTGCGACCCCGATCATGTTATTCCTCATTCAGATATTCAGGTTCAGTCAGATCTTTCGTACGAGGAGCGACCGGTAGCTGTTCAAGACTGTCAAGTCCTTCGGCTTTGGAAGCGAGATATTCCCCTCGTGCGTATTCAGTGGGATCGCCACGGAGCTACTTGGGAGGAAGAGTCCGACATTCGCGCTCGTTTTCCAGATTTTCAGTTTTGATGAATTTTCATGTATTTTCAGTCATGTTCTGAATTTCCGAGGACGGAAATTTTGTAAGGAGGGAGGATTGTAATATCCCGACTTTTTATCAGTATAATAATATTTTAGTTCCGATATTATTTTTTCCGGAATTAATTATTTTCAGTTATTTCAGTCGGAATTACCGAAAAATATTTTCGACGTACCGTTTACGTTCGGAATAATTTGGTAATTGAACATTATGTTTAATTAGATAATTAAACATAGTCAAGTGATTAATTTACATTAATCACGAGATTAGTATTATTATTATGTTCGGATACTAATCCAAGCTTAAGTATTGCCCGTGCACATCATGTGTTAATGCCGTGAGTTCATGTCATGTTATATGTTAGAATTTCGGTCCGTATCTCATGTGCATTGCCGTGCATTTTCCAAGCTCCATGTGTTAAGCCGTGTGGTATGTGTATGTATGAGTTATGGTCCAAGATTCCCAACATTATGCTTAGTATCCGTGCCTCCTTTGTCTCTTAGTCATGCTAGAAGACCGTGCATCTCCTTTGGCCTCTTGTGGGTGTTTGTTCCAAGGATTCCATCCTCCTTGTCATGTAGTGCATTTTGTCCCATTGTCCTCTTAAATTGCCGTGCACATGTAGTGTTTTTGACCGAGCATCTCCTCACTTGTGTTGGCTTCTTCACGTGACATTGAGGTAAGAAGAGGAGTGTGTTATGCCAAGTGTTCCTAGGCTTTAAGTGCATGAGTGTCAAGTGTCATGAGCCTTGACCATATTCCCTCTCCCCACACCTCTACACCTTCGGCCCTTATGATTAAATAAGAGATTTTGGAGACTTTGCTCAATTTCTCTCCTCTAAGTCCGAATATAGAGAGTGTTAGTGAGATTGGAGTGTGTTCTTGTGCATTGCCGAGAGCCGCACGTACCGCGCGCCCGCAAGCCATCCGCACGGTAGTCCGAGGACGCGCAACGCAACGCAACGCACGCGGAGTTCATCACGACTGAGAGCGGGAGTCCGAGTAAATTAGTCTCTTGAGCTTAATAAGAGGTAAGCTCCCGACGACTATTGGTCGAGAGTATCATGTTTATTAAGATTAGATTTTAATTGGTCATGCATGCGTGTTATGTGCGTTAAGCCGTGCGAGAGCCGTACCGTTCATGTCATGTTTCAAGTTAATTCTTCGCACTATTCTTGCATGTTTAGTCTTTTATTGCAATATCATGTTTAAATTAGCTATAATGTTCGGATAATTAGTCATGTTGGTGGTGCATGTGGTCGTGTTTACCGTGTGTAGTTGAGACCGAATCATGTTTTGATTTTATTCGAATTCTCCGACCATTCTTGCATGCTTAGCTTTTATATGCAAAATAATGTTGGTCGAAAGGGTGTGGTCGCACACTTAGTGCGCACCACGGACCGCTCTCGCATGTCATTGCATGTTAAGTTAAACTTTCCAACCATCATGTATTTTCATGTTCAGTATAGTCATGTTTAAGTTCAGCTATATTCGAATTGCCGAGGGATTATGTGATTCGGTCGAAGAACGGCACCACGCCGTCGGCGGTGCATGGCGCGCCCGCCGCGGCCATAATTCAAGCCCTTATGTGAATATTCATGTTTTCAGTATATTTATGCTCATATGTTCATGTCATGTTATTTAAAGTCAGTTTGTTCGGAAATATTTGTCGGACGGCCGGCAAGGGCCGGCCGTG
>CACSLK010012206.1:14445352-14477383 GCA_902706635.1 Striga hermonthica
TCATGGCGCAGCTGAATGAGCTAGAGGTTCTTGGAGGTTTTATTGACGGAGAAACCCAGGTCGATATCATGCTCCAATCTCTGCCGAAGAGTTTTGATCAGTTCCGGTTTGACTATAACATGCACAAGATGCATATGGCTCTTCCAGAAATGTTGTCAGAACTCCAGTCGGCTGAGGCCTTGTTCACTCAGAAATCAGTTGTGATGGTTGCCAAGCAAGCCGGACCTTCCAGGCCTCACAAGGGCAGGAAGAGGAACAAGGCTGCAGGAAAGGCAAAGGCACAGAGCACCCAGTTAGTGCCTCAACAGGCTGTGGCAAAGAAGTCGAAAGGTAGATGCCACAAATACAATAAGTCAGGGCACTGGAAGGTCGATTGTCCTCTCCTCAAGAAGGGCAAACAAGGTAACTCTCATACTTTCGTCGTAGAAACATGTTTAGCGGTTGTATCTACCAGTACCTGGTGTGTAGATACTGGAGCCACTGATCATGTCTGCAATTCTTTGCAGGGGTTCCAGGAAACCAGACGGCTTAGGGATGGAGAGATTACAGTCTACATGGGCAATGCTACGAAAGTAGCAGCAGTTGCAGTGGGAGTAGTAACTTTAGTATTTGATGCTAGTATTTTGGTTTTGAACAATTGTCTTTTTGTTCCAAGTTTTAGGAAGAATTTAATTTCAGTTTCTAAACTCGTTTTGAATGGTTATTCAGTTTCGTTTAATAACTCAGTTGTTATTCGTTATGGTAATCATTTGATTTGTTGTTGTTAAATGGTTGGCAATTTATATGTTCTGAAACCAAAGACTCCCACACTGCAACAAAATGAATCGAATAATGTCTCGACTAAAACTAATAAGAGAAAAGAGTCTTCGATGAATCAAGCATATCTTTGGCACCTTAGGCTTGGGCACATCAACCTTAGGAGGATTCAAAGGTTGGTATCTGCTGGGCATCTTGGTCCAGTAGAAGATCATTACCAGACTTGCGAGTCCTACCTAGAAGGTAAGATGACCAAGAGGTCGTTTTCGGCAAAGGGGCGAAGGAGCCAAGAAGTGCTAGGATTGATTCATTCTGATTTGTGTGGTCCTATGTCGATCCAAGCTAGAGGAGGCTATAAGTATTTCGTCACATTTATTGATGATTATTCTAGATATGGATACATTTACTTGTTGCACCGCATGTCCGAATGCATTGAGAAATTCAAGGAGTATAGGACAGTTGTGGAGAAACAACAAGGTAAAAAGTATCAAGTGTCTTCGATCTGATCGAGGAGGCGAATACCTCTTTGGAGAGTTTAGGACATACATATCAGAAGCAGGGATTGAATCCCAGCTGACTGCACCCGGTACGCCCCAGCAGAACGGGGTTGCAGAGCGAAGAAACAGAACTCTTATGGAATTGGTTAGGTCGATGATGAGTTATTCGAAGTTACCAAATTCGTTTTGGGGATTTGCAATAGAGACAGCATGTTACATTCTGAATTCTGTTCCTTCAAAGTCAGTAGACAGTACTCCTTATGAGTTGTGGAAAGGGCGCAAGCCTAGTTTCTCACAAATTTGAATTTGGGGTTGCCCTGCACATGTCTTAGTGCAGGAGGCTGGAAAGTTGAAGAAACGATCAAAAGTGAGACTGTTTGTCGGCTACTCCAAGGAAACGAAAGGTGGTTTATTTTATAGTCCTGAGGATCAGAAGGTGATCGTTAGTACGAACACTAGATTCTTGGAAGAAGACTATATCATAGATCATAAGCCCAGTAGTAAACTTGTCCTAGAGGAGTTAGGGAGAGATATCGATAGTTCCCCACCGAGTGCGCAAGTAGATACATCACATAGTACTGCAACACATAACACTGATAGTGTGCCAGTACAGACGGTACCTCGTCGTAGTGGAAGGGTTTCTACATAACCCGACCGATGGATAGGTCTTGGAGAGTCATCGGACTCAGTTCCAGGAGACCTAGAATCGGACCCAAGAACTTATGACGAGGCACTCCAAGATAGAGATGCAAATTCATGGAAGGTTACAATGAAAGCTGAGATGGGGTCTATGGACACCAATCAGGTCTGGGATCTTGTAAAACCACCCGATGGGATACGTCCCATTGGATGCAAGTGGGTTTACAAGAGAAAGAGGGGATCAGATGGAAAGGTGGAAACCTTTAAAGCTAGGCTTGTTGCGAAAGGTTATACCCAGAAAGAGGGTATCGATTATGATGAAACCTTTTCGCCAGTATCTATGCTTAAATCCATTCGAATTCTCTCAGCTGTAGCCACTCATATGGATTATGAAGTGTGGCAGATGGATGTTAAGACGGCTTTCCTTAATGGGAACCTTTAGGAAGACATCTATATGCAGCAGCCAGAAGGATTCATTGCAAAAGGGCATGAGCACTTAGTTTGTAAGCTTAATCGGTCCATTTATGGACTAAAGCAAGCCTCAAGGTCTTGGAATATTCGGTTTGATGGGGTAATCCAGTAATATGGATTCACCCAATGTCCAGATGAGCACTGTGTATACAAGAAGATTAGTGGAAGCGTGGTGGTGTTTCTTGTGCTATACGTGGATGACATACTTCTTATTGGCAACAACAAGAAGGAGTTATCGGACGTAAAGGCGTGGCTGTCTAAGCAGTTTGATATGAAGGACTTGGGTGAAGCAGGACACATTCTTGGTATCAAAATCATTCGTGATCGTGAGAAAAGAATGATGTGCTTATCCCAGTGTTCATATATAGATACTGTCTTGGCCACATTCAGTATGCAGAACTCTAAGAGAGGTACATTACCTTTCAGACATGGAGTACTTTTATCTAAGGAGTTGTCTCCCAAGACGACTAAGGAGATAGAGGACATGAAGACAGTTCCTTATGCTTCGGCAGTAGTAAGTCTCATGTATGCAATGCTGTGCACAAGGCTTGATATTAGCTACGCCGTTGGCATGGTAGCGAGATATCAAAGTAATCCAGGAAGGGAACATTGGGCTACGGTGAAACATATACTCAAGTACCTGCGAAGGACTAAGGAGTACATGTTAGTTTACCGTGCAGACAGTTTGTTTCTACTAGGTTACAGCGATTCTGATTTTCAGTCAGATAGGGACGAGAGTAAGTCAACCTCAGGTTATGTGTTTACCTTGGGAGGTGGAGCCATTTCATGGAGGAGTGCTAAGCAAAAGTGCGTAGCAGACTCCACTATGGAAGCCGAGTACATCGCAGCCTCTGATGCAACGAAAGAGGCAGTTTGGCTCAGAAACTTCTTGGTGGACTTAGAAGTGATTCCGAGTTTGCCACATGTTATTACCGTGTACTGTGATAACAGTGGTGCAGTAGCAAACTCATGGGAACCACGAGCCCACAGAGCAAGCAAACACATAGAGCGCAAATACCACCTTATCAGAGATATTGTGGCAAGAGAAGAAGTTGAGATCACCAAGATTGCATCAGAAGACAACCTAGCTGATCCTTTTACGAAGAGTTTGCCGGAGAAGGTCTTCGCCAAACACGTAGAGGGAATGGGAGTCAAATGTATGGTGATAGGATCGACATAGGTCTTTTAGGATACGGATTGATAGGACTATACTAGTAAAGCGGCAGCTTTAAGTATAAGTGGGAGATTGTTGGTGTTATATACTTAAGCTTTGCTTTAGTGGATATTACACTTGTTATTTCTTGATGAATGAGAATTATTTTGGTTAAATAAATTCCACGTTCTGTTGTTTTGCATGTAGATAAGTGGGTCGTCATCGGGCGTATCGAAGATCACTATATCAGTTACTTGCGAAACAAGAATCATTGGTTCACAACCTAGATAGAATTGAACAACCCATCGGAAAGGTTGTAGTGCCAACCGTACGGTTTGTCTTGACCGACTAGTTACACTAGTACATTAATGTATTGAACAGGATCCCAGATAGGGATGTTCGTTTTATGCTAATCGTGGTAAACGAACTAGGCCTCAGTTAATTATTGCGTGCTCTTAATCCATAAGATATTAAATAGGCATGTGCACATAATTGTTGTTGCTTTGATACTTTGGGTGAGATCCAAGCCGGGTCGACATACATAATGAATTGGGTAATGACATTATGTGTTCGATGTGCTATTAGGATATTTTCGGTCACCATGTGCCTTAGTCTGATGATGTCCCCGAAGTGAGTTCATGAAGGAATATTATGCTAAACCCTGCAGGTGGATTTATTTCGGCATAATATGAATGCTATGAGCGAGCGCTAGCTTCGGTAATATAATATATTAATTAATTCTGGATTATTAGTGATCGAATTAATTAATGGACATTATATCTTAAACATGGGGAGGTAAATCAGATAATTATAATAAAGGAGTCTCAAATGTAATTTGGGATAGGTGAGGGGACTGCAATAATATTATTGTGGTGGACTGCAATATTATTAATATATTAATTATGGGGTTGCTCCACAGTATTAATATATTAGAAGCCCTTATCCTATTCTCCTTAGGGTCCCTACTATATCTCTATATATACAGCATTAGGCTCATGGAAGAAGAGAAGAATCCCAACAACTTGGAATTGCGTCCGCCCCCTCTCTCTCTCTCTTCCAAGGAGTAGTTCTATTTCTTGTGCTCCACTGATATAAGATCTAGATAGTTGTTTGAGAATACAGTAGAAGATCTTAAGGTATATACGGGATTCCAATCAGATCTATCATACATCCAAACCGGAGACCAAAACCAGCAAGTGACCATACCACGACGACCAGGACGACGAGACGAAGAGATCGCAGTCGAGATCGCCGCCAGCCGCCGCCGCACACGCCGCCGAAAGGGTGCAGCTGCCGAGACTTACACGCGCGCGTGAGAGCGTGTGAGACCTCCATTTTCCGATCGGTCAACGCCGTTGACTTCGCCGTGATGTCAGCTTTCTGGATTGGTCAAGTTTGTTCGATTCCGAGAAGATTTGATTTGCGGTCATCTGTCCGAGCCAACCAGATCTACATAAATTTTAAGCAGTAAGTTTTATTCATCAAACCTTTAGATCCGCTGCGCATAGGTTTATGTTGAATGTTTGTCCGTGGTTTGTGCATATCGAGATCCTCATATGTCCCAACAAGAAAGTCATTGTTGCCGGCCTTGTGCGAGAAAGAAGCGAGCATGGAGGATGGAGGCTCGAAGGCGAGGTAAGCAAAGGATGGAAGATGGTTGGACATAGCGTGCTTAGATTGCACGGGAATAGAAGAAAGGTATGTGGAAGGTTAGGACCCATGGGATGAGCCGGTGAGGTTGATCGACGACAAAGGTGTCGATGAAGATCGGCTATTGGGCAAATGGCGCGCATCGGACCATGATGCGCGCGGTTGGACGGAGCAAGGTGCACGCGGGTGCGTGGCGGGCGAGCAGACCATGGGGACTAGCGGTACACGCAGTACAGCGGGTGCACGAGGATGCGCTATAGGCGATTGGATAACTTGGGCGATGGGTGCAACGCGCAGGGCGCTGGACGACAGCGCGAGCAGGACGGACACAAGTAGCGTGCGCGGCACTAGCGCGGGTGGCGAGGATGCGCGGGGCACAAACGGCGGCGGTGGAGTGCGCGCATGGGCGCGCGAGCGGGAAGCAGGCACGGACGATGGCCTCGTCCGAGCAGGCATAGGAGTAGCGGGCGTAGGCGCGCTCGCGCGAGAGGAAGGCGGCAGATGCTGGGCTCGCACGATGACGCGCACGTGCACATGCGAGACGGACGGGCGAAGCCTAGTCCGCAAGGGACTAGGTGAAGCAGGGGCGGCATGCGCGTGCGAACAAGACGAGGCGCGTGATGCTTCGCGCGCCAAGGAATATAAGAACCGAAGGGCGGTGCGCACGCATGGAAGGCGGTCAAGGCGGCGAAGGGTTTTAGGCGTGCGTATGACTTGGGCACCAAGTAATTTGGAGTGCAAGTAAAGTATCTAGAGTTTTAGTAATATTAGGAAATATTAGATGTTAGGAGATCTAGTTTGGTTAGGCTTAGATTTAATTTATGCACCTATAAATACCCATGTACCTCTTCATAATTAAGAGGACCAAAAAATTGATGACTGAATAGAAAGGGGAACATTGTGTTCTACGTGTGTTAAGCAAGGTCGTAGTGCGTGTATACATACAAGTGTCAGAGAGAAGGCCATTAGAGCGTCTTGAAGTCACAGTGTCTAAGAGAAAGCATGAGAGCGTCTGTTAGTCACACCTATCATGTGTAGTCGAAGGCCCTGAGTGCGCGATTACTCACAACCGAATAGACAGAAACCACGATCCATCATAAAGCAGGTGCACGAGGATGCGCGATAGAGGATTGGAGCGCGGGCGGTAGCCAGGATGCGCAGGCGTCACGCGGAGAACAGACGGGGCGCGAAGGGCGAGCAAGTGAGCAGCACGCGGGCCTAGGCCTTGTAGACCTAGGATTGGCAGGCGCGCGACACCACGCGCACGAGAAGATCGGCAGCGAAGGGGAGCGCGCACTACCACGTGAGTATGAGGCAATCGCCGGAGTCCCAAACCGTGTAGGCCTAGGAGTGACAGGCTTCGACACACATGCGCGTGAAAGGATCGGGAGTGGTGATGGACGCGCGATAGCGCGCAAGTACGGAGCAAGCGTGGTGTCCTAATCCACGCGGGCTTAGGAATGATAGGCGAGGGGACACACGCGCAGAGTGAAGGCGGCGCAGACTGGGCGCACACATGCGAGACAGACGAGGCGCACGATGCCTCGCGCGCCGAGGATTAGGAAAGCAAGTGCGGCGCGCGCAAGCAGGAAGCGCGCGACGCGTAGTGAGGCCGAAGGATTTTAAGGCGGCTAAGGGTTTTTGGGCGTGAGATGACTTGGACATCAAGCTTCTTGGAGTAAAAGTCAAGCAAGAATAATTATAGTAGTATTAGGATTTTATTTCCATGTTGCTTTTAATTATAGAATTAGGAGATCTAGTTTGGTAGGCTTAGATTTAATTTATGCATCTATAAATACCGATGTACCTCATCATAATTAGAAGACCAGAAAATGATGAGTGAATAGAAAGGGGAACATTATGTTCTTTCGTGTGTTAAGCAAGGCCGTAGTGCGTGTTTACATACAAGTGTCGGAGAGAAGGCCATTAGAGCGTCTTGAAGTCACAGTGTCTAAGAGAAGGCACTGAGAGCGTCTGTTAGTCACACCTATCGTGTGTAGTCGAAGGCCTTAAGTGCGCGATTACTCACAACAGAATAGACAAAAAACCGCAATCGTTCATCAAGGCCTCCGCCAGCGTCTGTATTCCACTCGCGCGCTGGTACGCGCGCCCCGCTACAGCTGGCCTTCTCGCGTGCGTGTTGCCACGCGTCCGGCTTCCCTATGCCTACGCGATCGAGGACTCCTCCCGCGTATACGCCATTCACGCGCCCCGCGTGCCCCGCGCATCCGTCGCTCACTGCCCGCGCGTCCCAACCAACACCCATGGCCCAAGCACCTACCGTGCACCCGCGTGCACCCATCGCTGCCCGCTTGTCGTTCACATAATCATGTGCATCAATGCCCGATGCGCGCCATTCGCTTGTTAGCCGTTCGCCACCCTTACTAGAATCACCGGGGCTGAATATTACTTTCGTATCACAGCGCGTTGGCACGCAGTGGCGCACAGAGCCACACTGATACGGAAGTGGTCATCGACCCTAGTGAGCCCGAGGATGAGTCTTGTGAGGATCTTGAGATTCGGCTCGAACATGGACTAGAAGAGCCGCAAATTGAAGAGTATTGACCAACTTTTAGACGGGACTGGCCAAGAGGTTGTGGAAACAGAGCATGCTCACGCAAAGAGTCGCAAGGCTAAACGTACAAAGAAGAGACGCACGACAAATACACACGAGGAAGAGGATTGGGCAGATGTCGAGTGCGTAGTGCCGAAAAAAGTAAGTGAGTGGTGCAAGGTGTGCGCAAGGAAAAGGCGCGCGGGCGACTGTTGTGGGACAGCAGATCAATGCAGGGAGTGGTCGGGCGCAACAGCGTGCGCGGAGGGTAATCACGAGTGGGCCGGGGTGTGGGTGGCCTCGAGCGAATGGCGCGCTTCGGGCAGTGAAGCACGCGATAGTGAAGGCGGGGCAGCGCTGGGCACGCACGAGCGCGCGAGGGAGGAGCTGGGCGCGGAAGTTGGCAGCACGCTGATACGGAAGTGGTCATCCACCCAGGCGAGTTCTATGAGGAAGGTGACGATGGTCTCGATATATGGTTGGAAAACATGCTGAAGGAGCCATCAAGCCCGATATACCGGCCATCATGTGTACGAGATTGGCCAAAAGGATGTGGTCCGCAATCCAACCTTAAGCCGAAGAAACGCAGGACCAAACGAGCTCGAAGGAAATACAAGGCGAAGGCTATGGAATCATACTGTTGGTGCAAGCCTTGCACAAGGAAAAGGCGAGCAAGGAAGAAGGAGGCTAGAAGGCGTGGGTTGCGATGGGTGAAAGATGGGTGGTGGATACCAACGGACGTTTGTGAGAGGATAAAGGGTTGGGATCCATGGCCCGAGCCAACGGATATGACTGGCAACAAAGAGGACGACGGCGATCGGCTAGTGGGCGAATGGCGCGCATCGGCCCATGATGCGCGCGGTTGGACGGAACAAGATGATGTACGCGGGAGCACGGTAAGCGGGCAAGTCACGGAGGTCGACTGGGACGCGTTGGCGTTCGGTAACACCGGCGTAGGCAGAACGCGCGGGGCGACCGTGGGGCACGAAGACAATGGCGAGGTGGCTGGTGTGCGCGGCACTCGCGAAAGTAGCAAGGACGCGCGGAGGCTGACCATCAAAGGCGAAGCGCGCACTGGGCGCGCGAGTGAAGGAGACGCGGGCGAGGGCCTAAGCCTCGTAGGCTTAGGAGAGCTGGGCGCGTACGTGCCTGAGGAAGGCGGCGGCAGCTAGTCAAGCGCGTTGGCGTGCGATTGGGAAACAGGCGCGCGAGGCCTAGTCCGTACGGGACTAGGCGAGACCATGACGACGGGTGACGCATGCGAGGCGCGCGCGCGCGAAGCCGCACGCGACAAGGATTAGGCAACGAGAAAGGGCGGTGCGCATGAAGGCGGCCGAAGCACTTGGGCGTATGATTTGGAATTGTTTGGAGTGCAAGCCAAGCAAGATCAAGATCTAGTCAGATAGGACTCTAGTATATTTAATTTCCTTCTTGCACAATAATATCTAGATTGTTTAGGAATTTAATATTTTATTGCTTTAATATGTTTCCTAGGTAGATTAGAATTAGTCATAGTTAGGATCTATAAATAGGGATGATCCCTCATTGTTTTTGAAGTCTGGGAATGAGTTGAATAGAAAATAACGTTGGTTCGAAACCGTGTGTTAGGATTCGTGAGAGTTCGATCATGCAACCGAATTGGTGAGGCTAAGACCCAAGCCAGTTCAACCGATTTAGAGAGGCTAAGACACAATCTAGTTCAAAAGAGTGAGCGAGGCTAAGACCCGAGTGAACTCAAGTATCGTGAGAGAGTTAGGCTAATAACCGAGTCGATCACGCCTATCGTCGAGAGCAAGGCCGTGGCGAAGCCGTGATCGATAAAAGTCGAGGGAACGCAACACACGATCCGTCATCACACACGCAAGAAGAATGAGAGCCGCGTACAGAATGGCGAGCGGGATGGCGTGCGGAGCACTCGCGCGCGGGGCCAAGACGCGGAGGAGTAGCGGCAGGGCAGATGGCGCACGCAAGGGCACGCTGATACATAAATAATCTTCAGCCCCGGTGAGTCGAGTTAGGGTGGCGAATGGCTAACGGGCAAATGGCGTACATTGGGCGAAGATGTGCAAGACTATGTGAACAGCACGCGGGCAGCGATGGGTGCACGCGGGTGCGCGATATTGGGGCACGGGTGTTGGTTGGGATGCGCGGGCAGCGGGCGATGGATGCGCGGGGCACGTGGGGCGCGCGAATGGCATACATGTGGGTGGATTTCTCGACCGCGTAGGCATAGGGAAGCCGGGCGCGCGGCAACACGCGTGCGAGAAGGCCAGCGGTAGCGGGGCGCGCGCACCAGTGCGCGAATGGAGTACAGACGCTGGCAGAGGCCTAAAACTCACAAGCATATAAGAGCGGGACGTGCACGCGCAAGGGAAAGGCGGAGAGCAGGGCGTGCGCGCGAAAGGCAACGCTGATGAAGGATTGTGTGTTTTGTTCCACTCGCTTGCCTCGAACACAGCCTCGTCATGACTTGCTCTCGATGGATAGGTGTGATCGACTCGGTTATTAGCCTAACTCTCTCATGATACTTGAGTTCACTCAGTAATTAGCCTCGCTCCCTCGATTTTGTACTAGCTCGGGTCTTAGCCTCACTAATTCGATTGCATGATCGAACTCTCACGAATCCTAACACACGGTTTGAACAAACGTTCTTTTCTATTCAACTCATCAATTCTGGACTCTTAAAACAATGAGGGATGACCTCTATTTATAGTTTCAAAATAAATCTAAACCTAGTCTAATTAGATCTCCTAATTAAAGCAATAAAATAAATCCTAACATCTTCTAAAGCAATAAGGAAACTAAATATCTACTAGAATCTTAATAAATCTAATGGACTTGATCTCCAGGTAACTTGAACTCCAAGTCGTACGCCCAAAGCCCACCTCCTTATCGCGTGCCTCCCTCGGCTCCTACTTCTCTTCGCGCGCAGAATCGCGCGCTCTTGCGCCCCACGCACGCCGCCCTTGATACGCCTAGTCCCGCACGGATTAGGCCGCCCACGTCTGCGCTGTACTAGCGCGCTGTTGCGTGCGCCCCGTTGCTACCCATCTCCTCGCGCGCGTGTCACCGCGCGCTCGCCACTCCTGCGACTACGCGGTTTCGGCTTCCGCCCGCGTTACCTTCACCCGCGCGCTCAGCGCGCCCCACTCGCTGGTCGTTTTTTGCCCACGTATACTACCCAACGTCCGTGATCTGCTCGCCTACCTCGCGCCCACATACACCCAACGCTGCCCGCGTGCCGTTCACATAATCACGCGCATCATCGCCCGATGCGCGCCATTTGCCAATTAGCCGTGCGCCACTCTTACCCACGCACGCTATCGCTTGCGGCCATTCACTAGTCTCACCGGGGTTGAACACCACTCTCGTATCATTCCCTTCCTCTTCATGGATTAGAAAATTAAGCACATCCACATCGCTATTGTCCTCTTCAATTAGCGAGTCGCCTTGATCCTCCGTTCTCAACTTAATGCGCTTTCTAGGTCGCCCAAATTCCATCTTTCCTCGCCTATAGTCGGTCGTAATGGGCCCAAGTGTTTCGAGCCATTGTACTCCCAACATGATATTAGTTGCCTTAAGCGGTAAGGTGTAAAGGTCAATCTCTAGCTCTTGATCCTGCACCATAATTGGAACCTTCTTAAATAGTTGATTACCTTGTAGTTCATGCCCATTGGCCACCTTGACTCCAAACCTCTTTACTTTAGTTGGTTCCAACTTCAATCTCCTGGCTATTCCTTCATCGATAAAATTCAGACTCGACCCACTATCCTATACCTCTAGCAGCATTTCTTTGATCTCAGCAGTAAACCTGATCATCTTAGAGCCCCGTTTTTTGCACTTGACCATATGCAGCCAGGTTTTCTCAAGCAATTCACCATCACGCTCTTCCTCAAACTCTAACAAATAAACTTCCTTACCTTTGCACTTATGGCCTGGTGTAAATCGCTTGTTGCAAGTAAAGCACAAGCCTTTCTCTCTTCGCCTTCAAATTTCATCATCCGTCAACCGTCAGAGGTTGCTTGTTGTGCGCGTACCGTCGCCGACTGCCAGTTTGATCTCGATCTGTGGGGGCGTATCGTCGACCGCAACGCTCGCGCCCCGAACGTCCGTGCGCCCCTCGCTCGGCCTTGCCTTGCGTACTGCCGCGAGATGATCCTCGTGCAGTCGTGCTGTGGATCTTGTCGATCTTGACCTGTCCAATTGCACCTCAGCAGCTAACTCAGCCTTCAAACCTCCAACAAACGCACCAACAAGTTCACTCTCGGGCCAAACGCGTACCCAGCTTGCAATCCTCTCAAACTTCTTTTGATAGTCGTGTAGACTACCAGTTTGGCGAATCCTTGTCAGAGCCTCATTATAATCAGAATAATCACTACACCCAAACCTGGTAATCAGCTCCTTCTCAAAATCCCTTTATCTGATTTGCTCGCCCTTGTTCATGTAAACATGTGACACCCATTGCCACCATGTGTTGGCCTCACCATCCAAGTAGTAGACAGATATTTGGACTCTTTCGAACTTGTGTACCTCGTTGATCTCGAAAAACAGCACGGCACGACTTAACCATGTATCCGGATCTACTCATTCGAACGTCGGCATCGTAATCTTCATCTTTGCACGTGCATGCTCCTCGTGATGATGTCGATGGCCGTGCGTCCTCCGATCGCCGTGGTGTCGGTTTGTGCACGTCGCGCGCGTCGCCCGCAACTGCTCGTCGTCGTCATCGCGATGAGACGTCGAACTGCCCGTTCCCGCCATGGTAGACCTCGATGTGCGGCTCCTCCGCGTGTGGTGGTTGACTCTCTCGAGCTCTCCCGACATGTCGTGTATCATGAGCTCCAGTTTCGCCATATTCTCATTGACCACGTGCTGTCCGTTGCCAAGGGACCTCACGCTTTCTTCTAGCATATCAAATCTCTCACAATTCGTTATGACTCTCTCTCTTTTTTTTTTTATACTCTCAAAAAATTTTGAAAAATAAGAATAAGAATTCGAAAAATTCAAACTAGGGAGGAAATATCAGACAAAAAGAAAAAAGAATGGGATAGAAAAAGTATAACGAAACACACAATCAATCACTCTCAACGAAAGCACCAATGGTGAAGGATCGTGTGCTTTGTTCCACTCGTTTGGCTCGAACACAACCTCGCCACGACTTGCTCTCGACGGATAGGTGTGATCGACTCGGTTATTAGCCTAACTCTCTCACGATACTTGAGTTCACTCAGTAATTAGCCTCGGTCCCTCGATTTTGAACTATCTCAGGTCTTAGCCTCACTAATTCGATTGCATGATCGAACTCTCGCGAATCCTAACACACGGTTTGAACAAACGTTCTTTTATATTCAACTCATCAATTCTGGACTCTTAAAACAATGAGGGATGACCCCTATTTATAGTTGCAAATTAAATCTAAACCTAGTCTAATTAGATCTCCTAATTAAAGCAATAAAATAAATCCTAACATCTTCTAAAGCAATAAGGAAACTAAATATCTACTAGAATCCTAATAAATTTAATGGACTTGATCTCCAAGTAACTTGAACTCCAAGTTATACGCCCAAAGCCCACCGCCTTATCGCGCGCCGCCCTCAGCTTCTACTCCTCCTCGCGTGCGGAATCGCGCGCGCTTGCGCCCCACGTGCGCCGCCCTTGCTACGCCAAGTCCCGCGCGGATTAGGCCACTCGCGTCTGTGCGGTACTCACGCGCGTGTCGCCGCACGCTCGCCACTCCTACGTCTACGCAGTTTCGGCTTCCGCCCGCGTTACCTTCACCCACGCGCCCAGCGCGCCCCACTCGCTGGTCGTTTGCTGCCCGCGCGTACCACCCAACGTCTGTGGTCTGCTCGCCTACCTCGCGCCCACGTACACCCAATGTTGTCCGCGTGTCGTTCACATAATCGCGCGCATCATCGTCCGATGCGCGCCATTGGCCCATTAGCCGTGTGCCACTCTGATGCAGCAACATGGTAGATGAAAGGAATATAAGAGAAACTCAAGAGTTCTTAATTTTATTCAATGTTCATTCATCAAACTTCATAAGAGAGGGATAATATATAGAGTCCTATGAAAGAAAATTCTAATCCTAATTATCTTGTGCAACAAGATAATTATCTTATTAATTCCTAAATAATAAAACACTCCTAAGGAAATAAAATATCTCTTACTAAATAATAATAGGAAATAAGAATCCTAATCCTAATTATCTTGTGCAACAAGATAATTATATTATTTATTCCTAAATAATAAAACACTCCTAAGGAAATAAAATATCTCTTACTAAATAATAATAGGAAATATAATATGTAGAATAATCAAGATTCGTAGACGGTCAAATTTGTCGAGAAAGTCTAGGACGGTCTCGTCTTCATCATCCTCCCCCGGTTGGGAAAGATTCGGCCTCGAATCCGAATGGGTCTCGTCTTCCTCCGAGTTGTCTGTTCGAGAGATTTTTGTGGGTATTTGGTGACCGAGTTACCCGACCTCGAGTCGATCTCAAGGAAGGTCGTTCGGAGCTTTGTTTTTTATTTAATTGTCGAAATATAAAAATGAGAAAATAAACCTAAACATTCTACTCCATTTTGATGTGATTTTATATTTAACTAAAATTCATAATTTAATTTAACAAACATAAAATGAAAAGAACAGTAAATAAACAATAGTAAAATAATAAAAATGGTAAATAGGTAAAAAGAATAAAGATGAGGAAAGTGTTAGGGAATCGGGAAATAATTGTATCAATTTTAATGATAACTTCGAATTGTTATTCGTTCGGTTAAATGATTCGATAAACACACTAATTTAGAGGTTTATATTCCATTCAGTTACGAGTAAGAATATAAACATAAATCAATGTATTCGCGTACCACCTAACATATAAGCAATACAGTTACGTGTAAACTTATTTATTTCGAGCCGTGATCAATCAACTTCGCCATTTTCGGGTTAAAAGTTGATTAAGTAGATTTAAAAGAATGTTTAGTTCTACTTAAATCATAAAAATAAATATAACTCGAAATAATAGGAACAATCAACAATTCGTCATCATCATCGAACCGACACAATCATTTCCCTATCCCTAACGAAGGGTTTAGTTCGTCATGATTTTATTGACACAAATAATAAGAATAATCCAAGCTATCGTTTTACTCATAAAAACTTTCGAACGATAGCTTACGATTACGATTAAAACTTGACGTTAATATATCACTTAGAACTTTTAGGGAAATGAAAATAAACAACTTACAAGATTAAAACCAAGCTTGCATGCAAAGATCAAACTTGAAAAATATCAAGAACACTAAGAACACTCTTGGAAATATTTACATAGAAAAGAGAAGAAAAGTGAAGTTGTGAAATAAGTGAAAGAAAAGAGAGTATTTATAGGAAAAAAAATAGAAAACTTGTAATATAAGAAAAGAAAAATGTGGAAAAGATGATAGGAAAAATGGGAAAGAAGATGGGAAAAATAGGAAAGAAAAAATGTAAGAAAAGGTGAAAGAAGATAGGAAATTTGAGAGAAAAGTTGGAATTTTTGGATAAAAACCGAAAGTGATTTTTCCGCGCGCATTCGCGCACGTCTCGGGCAGCTTTGCTTCTCGGGCTCGTTTTGGGCTCGTCCGAACTCGGAATTGAGTTCCGTTTTTTTCTACGCGTCGCTAACGAACCCCTCTATTCAATGATGTATGCCAATACAAATTTCACTCAGAATACAATTATCTAAGGATTTTTAACTTCCAAGGTGTCGGCAACTCGCTCGATTTTACGCTTCGGTCCCGTACGAACTCATCCGTACTCGAAATCGAGTTCCGCTTTTTTCTGTGTGTACCTAACGAGCTCCTCTTTCTATTAATGTGATCATGACCAATAAATTTCCAAAATCTTGCTCTTCTGATATTTTCGACCGTTTCTTTATTTTACAAATACTTGAAAAATACAAGAAAAATATACAAAAATCCACACAAATACTTAAATATTACAAATCACTAAAAAACTAAAAACTACCCAAAATCCCACAAAATTACTAAAAATACATAAAAATAATAATAAAAATATTAATAAAAACATAACAAAAATAACACTAACAACTCCCCCACACTTAATTCTTTGTTCGTCCCGAACAAAGATAAAAACTTAAACAAAACAATTCAAACATTTTTTTTTCATTTTTTTTTTCTTCTTTTTTTTTTTATACATATATTTTTTTTCTTTTTTTTTCTTTTCTTCTTTTAATATTTTTTTAATAACACACAATAACAATAAAAACCAAAATGACGTACTCCCTCACACTTAATTCTTTGTTCGTCCCGAACAAAGATAAAAACGTAAACAAAACAATTCAAACATTTTTTTTTTCATTTTTTTTGTATATATTTTTTTCTTTTTTTTTTTTATTTTCTTCTTTTTTTTTTATTTTTTTTTTCTGAATTTTCTTGATTTTTTAAACACACAAGAAAGCCGTAAATGAAACTTGGGTTGCCTCCCAAGAAGCGCTTATTTAACGTCATTAGCTTGACGAAACCTGTACAAATCAACCAGGATCCAAAAAGAAATGGTGGTCGTGCCATGCCTTCGTATTCTCAAGAAACGACAGCATGAGAAGGGTAGCATGACCGCATACCTGGTAAGTTTGGGTGGCAATGCTCCTGTAGAACCGAGTGTAGGCATCAAGGATGGTAACAAAACAACTCAGAGCTCTTCTCGACAAACCTCCACAGTCATCCTCCCGAAATACGAGAGTGTCCGTGGAGCATGTCGAGCTAAATGGGCCCTTCTCGACGGTGCGGAAAAATGACTCGAGTAAGGGACTCTCCAATTCGAGCTCTGGAATTTCCTTCACCATAATATTACCCTCAATCTTTGCGAGTGCATTCTCCTCTTCTTCAGTCTCGCCCACGTGGATTTTGCATTCAATCTCGACTGACTGAGCGTTTTCTATTATTCCGTCAAGCTTTTCCCTATGGTCAACCTCTGAAATTATGAACATGTCTGTGGACCATATCGAATCCATTTCGGTCGGAAACAAATGCATGGATTCACTAGACTTCTCCAAATGTTCACCATCCTTGATGACATGCAATGACAACCCAAAGGACATGGGAACCACTGCGTACTCAACATCAAAAGTCGAGTCATTCACCAATGCACACTCCGGGTCAATGACCTCATATAATGACTCGACATCCTTCTCGACTTCGTCCACGACATCATGAACTATCTCCTTCTTGGCATCACTCGGCACAATCGAATCCTCCAATGAATTATCCTCCATACCATGCACTGTATCGTCCTCTGAGTCCACACTCTTGCTCTCATCAATAGCAATCGAACTCAACGCACAATCACCAGAATGTAGGTTTGACGTGGTTTGCAATCCCGGATCATCATGAGAGAAGATTCTTCTAACATACAAATCGCCGATGTCCTCACTCGTGTCGAGATATTGTGTTCCATCGTAAACGAGAGTGAGGCCCGCCTGTTTGAGAGAGACAAACTGTTCTACCATAGCTCAAAATTCGCCCTCTAACCATGCACTTTCTCGACAAACTTTTGTCGATATAGAAGTATATCTACCAATCGGAATATGAGATGTGTCCAAGTCGAGGAAAGAAACTACGGTAGAGTCAAACTTCATGAGTTGAGTTTGAAGTACGGATGGAACTAGAATGATCCTCCAATTGTGAAACTCATCTATGATCGTTAAAAGGCTCGCAAGCACCTCTTTAGTGTTCGTCAAAACTTCTTGGTGGCAATCGGTAGGCACAAACTTTGTTTGAATTAAAGTTTCTGTCATTGATGTACAAGGTTGGCCAACCGATTGATGCTCATAAATAGGAGAGGATAGAGCATTGAACTCGGATGGAGGTACTGAATAGCAATATTCGGGGAGCGAAGGATATTGGTAGTCGGAAGATGAAGGTTGGTAATAAGGCGTCTTGTAGTGATTTGGAGTGTAATAGTCATATTTGCATTGAGATGTCGTGTAAGAATGGCTGGGGCCATACTCTTGGAATGTAGATCCATCATAGCAATAGAAATTCGAATAGATCGGATACGGATAGGGCCGCCTTCCATATGAGTGCATCTTCACCTCGTAGTTGTCGGGGTATCCATGAGACGAGCATCCGACATAACCGCATGTGTCCATCGGAGCTCCTCAAGGAAAACACATGGCACAAGAAAAACAAACAACCAAGACACACGAGAACAAGAAATATATATAATGTTTATTATTTTTTTTTTACGATTTTCGCAAAAAATATATAAAAAATAAGAGAAATAGAAAATAACAAAATCAAGAGAAACACTAAAATTAAGCAATTATCAAATAATATATTTTTACAATTAATAAAAATATTATTTTTTTATATTTTTATTATTATTTATATATATATATATATATTTTTTTCTTAATAATTTTTTTTACTAATTAAAACAAATAAAAATAAGTGAGCTAAAAACTAAAAGAAAAAAAATTACAATTTATATATTAAAAAAAATAAGAGAAATCGAGAGAACTACAAAAATTAAGAAAAATCACAAAAATGAGAGAAATAAAAAAAAAATGAGACAATTAAATATCTAACTAGGCATCCTATTACCTTCCTCGGAAACGACGCCAATTTGTTCGAGAGATTTTTGTGGGTATTTGGTGACCGAGTTACCCGACCTCGGGTCGATCTCAAGGAAGGTCGTTCGGAGCTTTGTTTTTTATTTAATTGTCGAAATATAAAAATGAGAAGATAAACCTAAACATTCTACTCCATTTTGATGTGGTTTTATATTTAACTAAAATTCTTAATTTAATTTAACAAACATAAAATGAAAAGAACATAAATAAACAACAGTAAAATAATAAAAATGGTAAATGGGTAAAAAGAATAAAGATGAGGAAAGTGTTAGGGAATCGGGAAATAATTGTATCAATTTTAATGATAACTTCGAATTGTTATTCATTCGGTTAAATGATTCGATAAACACACTAATTTAGAGGTTCATATTCCATTCAGTTACGAGTAAGAATATAAACATAAATCAATGTATTCGCGTACCACCTAACATATAAGCAATACAGTTACGTGTAAACTTATTTATTTCGAGCCGTGATCAATCAACTTCGCCATTTTCGGGTTAAAAGTTGATTAAGTAGATTTAAAAGAATGTTTAGTTCTACTTAAATCATAAAAATAAATATAACTCGAAATAATAGGAACAATCAACAATTCGTCATCATCATCAAACCGACACAATCATTTCCCTATCCCTAACGAAGGGTTTAGTTCGTCATGATTTTATTGACACAAATAATAAGAATAATCCAAGCTATCGTTTTACTCATAAAAACTTTCGAACGATAACTTACGATTACGATTAAAACTTGACGTCAATATATCACTTAGAACTTTTAGGGAAATGAAAATAAACAACTTACAAGATTAAAACCAAGCTTGCATGCAAAGATCAAACTTGAAGAATATCAAGAACACTAAGAACACACTTGGAAATATTTACATAGAAAAGAGAAGAAAAGTGAAGTTGTGAAATAAGTGAAAGAAAAGAGAGTATTTATAGGAAAAAAAAATAGAAAACTTGTAATATAAGAAAAGAAAAATGTAGAAAAGATGATAGGAAAAATGGGAAAGAAGATGGGAAAAATAGGAAAGAAAAAATGTAAGAAAAGGTGAAAGAAGATAGAAAATTTGTGAGAAAAGTTGGAATTTTCGGATAAAAACCGAAAGTGATTTTTTTCGCGCGCATTCGCGCACGTCTCGGGCAGCTTTGCTTCTCGGGCTCATTTTGGGCTCGTCCAAACTCGGAATTGAGTTCCCTTTTTTTCTACGCGTCGCTAACGAACCCCTCTATTCAATGATGTATGCCAATCCAAATTTCACCCAGAACACAATTATCTAAGGATTTTTAACTTCCAAGGTGTCGGCAACTCGCTCGATTTTACGCTTCGGTCCCGTACGAACTCATCCGAACTCGAAATCGAGTTTCGCTTTTTTATGTGTGTAGCTAACGAGCTCCTCTTTCTATTAATGTGATCATGCCCAATAACTTTTCAAAATCTTGCTCTTCCGCGATTTTTGACCATTTCTTTATTTTACAAATACTTGAAAAATACAAGAAAAATATACAAAAATCCACACAAATACTTAAATATTACAAATCACTAAAAAACTAAAAACTACCCAAAATCCCACAAAATTACTAAAAATACATAAAAATAATAATAAAAAATATTAATAAAAACATAAAAAAAATAACACTAACATTGTCCCCCGCAAAGGGAACTAGATACTTGACGTTAACAACGTCATGTGTGCGAATATGGGAAGGAAGCCGCAGACGATAAGCATTTGGATTAATCTTCTCAATCACCTCGACCGGCCTATCTTCCTTGCCGACAACTTGCTGTACTCATGGCTCGTGAACCGTTCCTTAGTCAATATCGCCCAAACATAGTCGCCCACGTCAAATTCCACGTGGCGCCGTCGCAAGTCCGCCCGCTGCTTATATGCGGCCGTCGATGCCTCGAGCTGGTCCCGAGCCCGGCATGCATGGCCTGTAAATCGGAAATGAGCTCGGCGGCGCGCCTATCGCCGTCCCCATGCTGAGGCAAAGAGATCAAATCAGAAGGCCCACGGGGACTGACAGCATACACCACCTGATAAGGAGAAAAAACCGTAGAGCGATTGACGACAGAGTTGTGAGCAAACTCAGCCTGTGCTTACCGCTGATCCCATGTGCGTACATTGTCTCCTACTAAGCAATGCAGCAGATTACCCAATAAACGGTTAAGTACCTCCGTCTGGCCGTCAGTCTGCGGGTGATATGCGCTGCTGAAATCGAGCCGGGTATTGGCCATACGCCACAAGCTTCTCCAGAAATGACTCAAAATACGCATATCACGATCGGACACAATCGAAGAAGGAAACCCATGCAAGCGATAAACCTCCCTAAAGAAGAGGAGAGCCACGTGAACAACATCTGAAGTCCGCTTGCATGGAATGAAATGGACCATCTTCGAGAAGCGATCCACTACGACAAAAATAGAATCAACCTGACGCTGTGTGCGTGGTAACCCCAAGACGAAATCCATGCTGATAGAATGCCAAGGGCGGGAGGGGATCGGAAGCGGTCTATATAACCCAGCATTATTCGCCACACCCTTGGACACCTGGCACACCCGACAACGAGCCACATAACGAGAGACATCACGGTGAAAACTAGGCCAAAAATACGAGCGGCTCACCAGCTCGACCGAACGATCCCGGCCCACATGGCCCGCGCCATGGAGGTCGCCAATGAGCTTCAACCGAAGGCTGACATCAGGAATGCACAAACGAACTCCACGAAAAAGGAACCCATCTGACAAAGTGTAGTCCGAGATAGGGCCGTCGCGCAAGGAACAAAGAATCGGGCCAAAAAATAGATCATCGGCATAAGCCTCGCGCAATATATCAAAGCCCACCACCGAGAAACGCAGGTCCATCAGAAGAAGGGCCCGACGACTCAACTGATCAGCAACCCGGTTAGATGACCCAGAACAATGACGGAGCACAAAAGTGAACTGCTGCAAGAAGGCAGCCTACGAGGCATGGCAGGAAGAGATGTGATCCTGCGAAGCAAGGTGACACAATGCCTCATGGTCGGAGTAAAGCACGAACTCACGATGGAACAAATAGTGGCGCAAATGTCGAACCGCACGTACGATCGCATAAAACTCCACATCGTAGGTGTTGTAACGACTGCGAGGTCCTGAAAGCTTCTCACTGAAAAAGGAAACCGGGCGACCATCCTCACTGAGAACAGCCCCAATCCCGACCTTCGAAGCGTCACAAGACAACTCAAAAGGCCGACCAAAATCCGGGAGAACGAAAACGGGCGCAGACGTGAGCTTCTCCTTAATCACGTCAAAAGCCGTCGCGGCCACCGGGGTCCATGTAAACACCTTCCCCGTAAGGCAATCCGTGATTGGCGCGATGATGGAGCTGAAGTGAGAGATGAACCAACGATAAAACGACGCCAGTCCATGAAAGCTACGCGCCTCTGTGAACATCGTCGGTGTAAGACACTCACGAATCGCCGAAACCTTCGACTCATCGACCCGAATACCATCGCCCGAGATAAAAAACCCCAAAAAAAGCACCGACTCCACCAAGAAGGAGCACTTTTTCGGCGCCGCAAAGAAGGACTCAGCCCGAAGAATACATAAAACAGACCGAACATGCTCCAAGTGCTCCTCCAGTGTCCGACTATAAATGAGAATATCGTTGAAATAAACGACGACGCATGTGCCAATGAGATCACGAAGAGCCTGGTTCATCACGCGCATGAAAGTACTGGGCGCGTTAGAAAGGCCGAAGGGCATCACCAGCCACTCAAAAAGACCCTCACGGATCTTGAAGGCCGCCTTCCACTCGTCTCCGGGACGGATACGAATCTGATGATACCCGCTACGAAGATCGAGCTTCGTGAAAATAGTAGCCCCATGAAGCTGGTCCAGCAAATCATCTAAGCGAGGAATCGGGAAACGATAACGTACCGTAATTTTATTAATATCCCGACAGTCCACACACATACGCCAAGCCCCCTCCTTCTTGGGGATCAATAAAGCTGGAACCGCACAAGAATTCATGCTTCTGAGTACGACTCCACGCTGAAGGAGCTCCTCCACCTGTCGACGCAACTCTTCATGTTCCACCGGACTCATCCGGTAGTGTGGTCGGTTGGGCAACGACGCGTCGGGTACCAGATCGATATGGTGCTGGATATCCCGAAGCGGGGGCAGCCCAACTGGCAGCTCATCCGGGAACACATCAGCAAACTCTTCCAATAAAGGTCGAACGGCGGGAGGCGGCTCATGGTCCTGTAGCACGTCTGTGGCCATCAATAATAGGATCGTGGGCTCGGACCGCATCTCCGCCTCGAACGCCGAGCGGGAAAGAAAAAGCACCGGTGAAGAAGACGGGCCAATCGAAGGGCTCGTCTCCAGACGTGCCGGTCCCGGATGTAAGACTATACGAACCCCGCCAAACATGAAGCTATAGGTATTGAGACGACCGTCATGCGTGGAAGCCCGATCATACTGCCAAGGTCGACCCAAAAGCAAGTGACATGCGTCCATCGGGACCACGTCACACCAAATCTCATCCCGATACTAAGGTCCAATCGAGAAAGACACCAAAGCACGCCTATCAACAGTGACTGCGTTACTTTTCTGAATCCAAGCAACAGAATAGGGACTAGGGTGAGCAACACTCGATAAGTGAAGTTTATCCATGGCCACCTGGGAAATCACGTTCTCGCATGAGCCGGAATCAATGATGAAACGGCACACACGATCACCAACCGTACACGTGGACTCAAAAATCTGATGTCGATCCGCAACCTCCTCATCGAGCACCTTAGGGGTCAAACACGAACGCCGAATAATGAGACTATGACCCACATCCCCCGTAAGGTGCTCCTCCACAACCTCCGGCTCCTCGTCAAAAATGGAAGGCCCATCATAAATGTCGCCCTCCTCTGTATATAAAGCACGGGACGTGGAACCACGAGGGCACTCGGACTGCCGGTGACCCAATTCGCCGCAACCAAAGCATCGAAGCCCGCCGGTGGGGCGAGCCGCCGGTCGCTGAACGCTGTTGCCCGGACCCACCGAAGGTGCTGCGCCGCGACCCATGGCGGGGACCATCGCTGACGACCCCGCTTGCTCGGTGCCAGCCCCACGACCGCTGCCAGCGGAAATGCAGTTCCCAGCCAGTCGTGGTCCTGGCACAAATCCCGAGGCCCAGCGGGCCTGCTGCTGTTCAATGATCAGGGCCCGCTGATGGGCGTCCGAGACAGAATCCGGCATAAATAAATTCAGAACATCCTGATATGATACACGCAATCCCCCGATATATTTGGAAATCAGCTGGTCCTCCATTTCACGTACATCAATCCGGGTCAAGAGACGATAAAACTCCTCCGTGTATTCGTTAACAGATCTCGGCCCCTAACGTATATTTTGAAATTTTTGGTAAAGAGTACACGTGAAATTAAACGGGAGAAACTCACGCTCCATATGTTCCTGGAACTTGGCCCAAGAAGTGATCTGAGGCTTGCCTATGCGATCAACGTGGCTAAAAAGAAAGGAATATAAAACGGGCAAAAAGGTACATGGGTATAAAACGACCATAAAACTGGAGTAGGCTAAAAAGGAACTAAGGGTTCGTGGCTGGCACGTTTATTCCATTTTCTTTCATAGGCTTCCTTTCATCATTGGTTCCTTTTTAGCTAACCTGGCTCTGATACCAACTGATGCAGCAACGTGGTAGACGAAAGGATATAAGAGTAAACTCAAGAGTTCTTAATTTTATTCAATGTTCATTCATCAAACTTCATAAGAGAGGGACAATATATAGAGTCCTATGAACGAAAATCCTAATCCTAATTATCTTGTGCAACAAGATAATTATCTTATTTATTCTTAAATAATAAAACACTCCTAAGGAAATATAATATCTCTTACTAAATAATAATAGGAAATAAGAATCCTAATCTTAATTATCTTGTGCAACAAGATAATTATATTATTTATTCCTAAATAATAAAATACTTCTAAGGAAATAAATATCTCTTACTAAATAATAATAGAAAATATAATATGTAGAATAATCTTGATGCGTAGTTGATCGAATTTGTCGAGAAAGGCTAGGACGGTCTCGTCTTCATCACACTCTTACCCACGCACGCTATCGCTTGCAGCCATTCACTAGTCTCCCCGGGGTTGAACACCACTCCCGTATCAAACGCGTGTAGCGCGCGCGAAAAGACTGAATCCGCCGAGGACTAGGCATGCGAAGGCGGCGCGCGCAAAGGCTTTTTGGCTTAGGGTCGGCCGAACTTGGAGTGCAAGTCAAGAAGAGATCAAGACCCTCTAGTTAATTATGATTCTATTTCCTTATTTCTTTAGTAGATTTAATATGTTTCAGATTTAATATTTTATTGCTTTAATTAGAGATCTAGTAAGATTAGGACTAGACTAGTTTAGGATCTATAAATAGGGATCATCCCTCATTGTTTTTGATGTCCAGAATTTATGAGTTGAATAGAAAATAACGTTTGTTCATCCGTGTGTTAGGATTCGTGAGAGTTCGATCATGCAATCGAATTAGTGAGGCTAAGACCCGAGCTAGTTAAAAATCAAGGGAGCGAGGCTAATTACCAAGTGAACTCAAGTATCGTGAGAGAGTTAGGCTAATAACCGAGTCAATCACAACTATCGCCGAGAAGTATGCCGTGGCAATGTGTCTTTCGAAGCAAGCGAGTGGAACAAACACACGATCCTTCATCACACGCGAGTGCGGGACCAGCGCCAGCGAAGCCTTTCCCGATGAGGACTAGGCCTCGCGAGCGGCGCACACATGAGACGACGCGCGAGTTGGAGGCGGCTAGGGGTTTTGGCCGATTGTCTTGGAGTGCAAGCAAAGCAGCTTGGAGATCAAGTCTTACTAGTTATTTAGGATTCTAGGAGATATTTACTTTCCTTGTTGCATTGGTAATTCAAGATGTTAGGAGATTTAGTTGCCTTAAGATTTATATTCTTGCATGACTTAGGAGTTCTAGTTGGAGTAGGCTTAGATTTATTTTGCACCTATAAATACCCATGTACTGTTCATATTTTCATATGGTTGATGAGTGAATAGTAAATCGTTCGTAAGAGCAAACCGTGTGTTTAGAATTCGTGAGAGTTTTAACATACAAAGCGAATTAGAAATGCTAAACCCAAGCTAGTTCAAAACTGTGAGAAGATAAGGCAAATAACCGAGTCGTCCACACCTATCATTGAGAGCAAGCCGTGAAGAAGCTTTGTTCGAGACAAACGAGTTGAGCGAACACACGAACCTTCACCATTGGTGCTTTCATTGAGAGTGATTGTTCGTGTGTGAGTTAGACTTTTTCTACCCCATTCTTTTTCTCTTTTGGTCTGAATTTTTCCCTCATTTTTCTTCTTTTTTCGAATTTTTTCACTTCTTTTTTCGTGAGGTATTAAAAAAAAAAAGAGCTATGACAAACCGTGAGAGGTTCGATATGTTGGAAGAGAGCGTGAGGTCCCTTGGCAACAAACAACACGTGGTCAATGAAAAGATGGCAAAGTTGGAGCTCATGATCCACGACTTGGTGGAGAAGCTCGCGAGAGTCAACTGCAAGCCGCGGACCAGCCGCACATCACGGTCATCCACGGCACTATCGAGCGACACCGAGGGCGACCGCGAGGAGGATGACCATCGCTCAAGGAGGACGATCGTCGCTCAAGGAGGACGCGCGCAATGCGTGCATCGCACCACCACGACGATCGGCGACCGCGCGACTATCGGCAGCACCGCGGGGACCACGCGCAACCAAGGCCGAAGCTTACACTGCCAATGTTCGAAGGAGCGGACAGAAACGCATGGTTAAGTCGTGCCATGCAATATTTAGAGATTAATGGCGTGCATATGAGCGAAAGAGTCAAGATAGCTGCCTATCATCTTGATGGTGATGCTAATGTTTGGTGGCAATGGCTGCTACACAAGAACAAAGACGAGCACATAAGGTGGAGAGATTTCAAAAAGGAGCTCATTACCAGGTTTGGATCCAACGATTATTTTGATTATGATGAGGCTTTGTCAAGGATATGCCAAACTGGTAGTCTACGAGACTATCAAACGATGTTTGATAGGATCGTAAGTAGGTTGCGAGATTTTCCCGAGAGCGCACTTGTAGGAGCGTTTGTTGGAGGCTTGAAGGCTAAGTTAGCGGCTGAGGTGCGCTTGAACAGGCCGAGATCAACAAGGGTTGCGATGGAATCGGCGCGACTGCACGAGGACCATCTCGCGGCAATGCGCAAGGCGGGCCGAGGCGAGGGGTGCGCGGACGCTAGGCGCACCAGTGCTGCGGTCGACGACACGCCCCCACGGGCCGAGACCAAGCCGGCGACCGGTGTTGGTACGCGCACGACAAGTGGTTTGAGGTAACTCACGACCGAGGAAATTTAGCGAAGGCGCGAGAACGGTTTATGCTTCAAGTGCAATGAGAGGTTCACGCCCGGGCATAGTGCACGAACAAAGAGGTACTTTTACTGCACGTGATCAAAAGCAATAAATGAGGCTCGTAGATGATCAGATTCATGACCAAAATTAAAGACAGATTGCTTGAGGTGCTAGTGGACAGTGGGTCTACTTTAAATTTCATAGATGAGGAGTTGTCCAGGAAGCTGAAATTGGTGCCTACTAAAGTCAAATATTTTGGAGTGAAAGTGGCTAATAGAGAGGAACTTCAAGGTGACTTGCTATTCAAGAAGGTTCCAATCATGGAGCAGAACCAGGTGTTGGAGATTGACCTCTATGCCTTACCATTGAAGGAAACTGATGTAGTGTTGGGAGTGAAGTGGCTCGAGACACTTGGGCCCTTCACAACCGACTACAAGAGAAGTACGATGGAGTTTGGACGTTCAAGGAAGAGAATCAAGCATCAAACTGAGGATTAGGGCGATTCGCCAGTTTAGGAGGAAGACAAAGTCGACGAGCTCAATTTCATTATCGTTGAGGATAAGGAAGTACTCGAAGAGGACGAGAATGATGCGGAAGTGGTCATCGACCCTAGTGAGCCCGAGGATGAGTCTTGTGAGGATCTTGAAAGTTGGATCGAACATGGGCCAGAAAAGCCGCAAATTGAAGAGTATTGGCCAAATTTTAGATGGGACTGGCCAAGAGGTTGTGGAAAGAGAGCACGCTCACGCAATAAGAGTCGCAAGGCTAAACGTGCAAAGAAGAGACGCACGACAAATACACACAAGGAAGAAGATTGGGCAGATGCAGAGTGCGTAGTGCCGGGCAAAGTAGGTGAGTGGTGCAAGGCGTGCACAAGTAAAAGGCGCGCGGGCGACTGTTGTGGACGACAGGTCAATGCGGGGAGTGGTCGGTCGCAACGGCGTGCGCAGAGGGTAGCCGCAAGTGGTCCTGGGCGTGCGTGGCCACGAGCGAATGGCGCGCATCAGGTGGTGATGCGCATGATAGTGAAGGCGGGGCAGCGCTGGGCGCGCGATGGAGGAGCTGGGCACGGAAGTTTGCAGCACGCGCGGGACGAAAGGGAACCGCGTACAGGATGGCGAGCGGGATGGCATACAGAGCACTCGCGCGCGGGGCCAAGTCATGCGAGGAGTAGCGACCAGGGAGACGATGCGCGCAAGGGCACGCGCGTGTGGGACCAGCGCTAGTGAAGCCACACTCGATAAGGACTAGGCCTCGTGAGCGGCGCACGCATGAGACGACACATGAGTTGGAGGTGTTTAGGGTTTTGGGCCGATTGCCTTAGAGTGCAAGCAAAGCAGCTTAGAGATTAAGACTTACTAGTTATTTAGGATTAAATATTCTAGTAGATATTTACTTTCCTTGTTGCATTAGTAATTCAAGATGTTAGGAGATTCAGTTGCCTTAGGATTTATATTGTTGCATGACTTAGGAGTTCTAGTTGGAGTAGGCTTAGATTTATTTTTCACCTATAAATACCCATGTACTGTTCATATTTTCATATGGTTGATGAGTAAATAGAAAATTGTTCGTAAGAGCAAACCGTGTGTTTAGAATTCGTGAGAATTTTAACATACAAAGCGAATTACTGAGGCTAAGACCCAAGCTAGTTCAAAACCATGAAAAGATAAGGCTAATAACCGAGTCGTCCACACCTATCGTTGAGAGCAAGCCGTGGCGAAGCCTTGTTCGAGAAAAACGAGTTGAGCGAACACACGAACCTTCATCACACGCGCGGGCGTGCACGCGCACAGGCGGGCTGTGGAAAGTTCGGGCGCACCAGTCACGTGTGCGCACGCAGACACGCGCGCAAATACGGGCACGACACAACGGAACAGCGCGCGCAGACATGGGCAGGGACGGGCGCGCACGTGCGCGTGCTGGCAGCACGCTTGATGCGGAAGTGGTCATCGAACCTAGTGAGCCCGAGGATGAGTCTTGTGAGGATCTTGAGAGTTGGCTCGAACATGGGCCAGAAGAGCGCAAATTGAAGAGTATTGGCCGCAAATTTTAGACGAGACTAGCCAAGAGACTGTAGAAAGAGAGCACCCCCACGCAACAAGAGTCGCAAGGCTAAACGTGCAAAGAAGAGACACACGGCAAATACACACGAGGAAGAGGATTGGGCAGATGCCGAGTGCGTAGTGCTGGGCAAAGTAGGTGATTGGTGCAAGGCGTTCGCAATGAAAAGGCGCACATGGCGCATAGAGGTTCGAAAGAACGGCGCACGAGGGGCTAAGGATTGGTGGCGAGCACGCGCGGGTGACTGTTGTAGGACGACAGGTCAACGCGGGGAGTGGTCAGGCACAACGGCGTGCGCGGAGGGTAACCGCGAGTAGGCCGGGGTGTAACGCCCCACTTTTATTTTGACGAAAGTCAAAAGTCAACATAAATTTTTCAGATTTCTTTTCATAAATCAGTGGCGCTACTCGAACTAAATCACATAAATAACGTAAATCATAAATCAAATGTTTTCATAAATCCCATGTTCATCCAAATTGTTCACAAGGGAACATCTCCCAATCCAAAGTTCTCAAAATTCCAAAGTCATAATTCATAAATACCAAAGTTTCCAAGTCATAAATAAGCATAAATAAACCCAAGTCTACTAGCATGCGGAATAAACTAAATGAAGTCAGTCAAAGACCAACACCACTCATCTCTGTCTCGTCAGCCAACAACAGCTTAACCTGCATCCATGAAGAGCAGGTGGGAGTGAGCACAGTGAACTGTAGTGCTCACTACTATGCACATGAACAATAATATAGTACGAGAAATTAAATGGCATGGTCGCTGTATGAACATAGTCAATAAATATCCCATCTCCTAACCAAAGTAATTCTCATGTGCACACCTATAACAATAGACCACTGCTCGTATGCCTTTCGGCGAACATAAATGGGGTGCCCAAACAGCAGGAGGCTCAACCGTCACAGCACGCACCTAGTGCTGAAACAGGATATCCATCACCGGCCAGGGCACATTGCCAAGGTCTTACGGATGACGTGGTCCTTAGCAAAGGACAAACATAGAGATTACCCTTGTGGGGTACGTTCTATAGCTACGGGGATAACCGTACGTCGGCCGGTATAGCTCACATCGAAGGTTACATGCTCACATGCATACATTGATCATACCCACATAAATAAAGCAATTATCATTCAAGGCATAGACAAATTTTGAATAACCCACCTGGATACCAAGATATAGCCAAACACAGGGTTGAAGGAACAATGGCAAATGTTCAGCTCGATGAACCTACAACAATTATAATAGCCTATCAACTGACTATCCAATCCAAGACAACACACAAAGCACATATACTTAGTCGAAATCATATCGACTAAGTGACTCGTGGATTTCTTGACCGAGTTAAGTACTTTGGAGCGACTACTAGACCTGAACACAACTCATATACCTCAGGTAAAATACATAAATTATGTCAACATCAATAAAATCCAATCCGACCTAAACAACAGATAACCGAGCATTAAAACTCCAAAATAAACAAAATTCATAAACTGGAGTTAGACTCAACCAATCAACCTGAAACTTTACAACATCACAAGGTATACAAAAACACATAATTTCACCAAGTTTCAGCCCTAAATTCATCCGGGAGCATTTTTAAATAGTTTAAGCAAAAACAGTGTCAAAACCCGACATTAATAGTTCATATAGCTACACTTCGAATTTTACTCCAAACATTTGACACAACACAGAATACCACAAAATAACATACTTCTCAAAGTTTTAGCTCAAAACTCTTAGTGTACGATTTTAAATGAATTTTACAAAATTCTGACCAGAAACTGATTCAATTAATTAAAATAGCTACAGATGGAGTTTCAACCTGAAAATTTTACACGACTTACAAAATCATCACAGGACAACACATATAAATTTCATGGCCGTCGGACATTCACACGATTTAACATGAATTAATTCCGATTCAGCAGCATACTCGATTTAGAAAATTCATAACTCATGATATACACATCGAAACGACCCCAAACCAAAACCAATAACTCGAGGACAACTCCAATTACCTATAACCCCAGGATTTCGACGAAACTACTCGAAACTCAGTTCGACAATAAACCAAAGTAACGGCAATCACTTTGATACCCAAAGTGACAAAAAAATACTACTCGAAAGTCAGTTCGACAATAGACCAAAGTGACAACAACTTAGCACATATTATAACACATAACACAAATTATGACATCAAAAGAAATGGGGTTCGAGTCTAAGTACCGTTCTCGGGAAAACATTCGAATGGAAGATTCAAACGGGGCTGAAATGGCTTCACGAATGCACCGACGGGGCTCGACGGCTAAGCTTCGGCTCACTCGAGAGTTTTGCGAGTGATCAGAGGGAGCCCGGTAGCAATAAATAGGACCCGACAATGATGGAAAGAAAGGGAAAACGTACGGTAAAAGCACGAACAATGGAAATGGTTCACCGGGAACGTGCGGTGGTGATATGCAGCGGACCTACTGGAACCTTGCGATGGCAGCAGCTCGTGGAGGCAAGGCAGCGATGGACGATGCTCGCGAACAGAGGGGCAAAGCCAACGGTCGATGGGGCTGCTCGGGGCCTGACTACGATTAACAACGGGACACCGATGGTGGCTCACAATCGGGAAAAATAAAAAAGACTCGCCGACGGCTTGCGAAAGAGGGAACTCGCCGGGAATGGAGGGTGGTGCCGCTGCTCGGTGGTCTAATGGCAGGAAAACGGACCAACAGGGCCGCTGGTTCACACCGACAACGAACGGGAAGGACCCACTGGACTGCTGCAACTTCCGCTGGACCTATTTCTTGCGCGAACAAAGATGATTGGGATGGTGCTGTTAATTTGAAAGGGTTGCCGTTCTCGTCCTGACATGGCTTCTCGCGGCTGTTCGAGCGTGCAACTGCTCCTCACACAGTGGCTTCCGATCAACGGTGGTTGTCCGGCGAAGCTCGACCAGAGATGACGCGGGTGCTCGCGTACAGAAGGTGATGATGATGGAAGGCGCGATGATGACATGTTTCCTTCCAGTTGGATTGATCGTGCGGTGATGCTGCCGATGATGGTGATGGTCCTCCTCTCTTCTTCTTCTATGCTCTGTTTCTGTTCCAGTTTCTTTTTTTTTCGTGAATAAAGAGATAGACGAGAGATCGAGAGAGATGATGATGGTGATCGGGCAGGGAGAAAGAAAAAGAATGACGGCGGAATACAATTAGTTGAGGGTTTAGGATT
>CACSLK010012206.1:14477605-14494851 GCA_902706635.1 Striga hermonthica
ATAAATATTTATATATAATACACACAAATAATAATTATTAATAATAAACATTTAATCACATAATCATATTTAGGCAATTTAGACATTTAATAATAATAATAAATAATTTGATAATTAGACAAATAATTATAGTAATAATAATAATAATAATAATAATAATAATAATAATAATAATAATAATAATAATAATAATAATAATAATAATAATAATAATAATAATAATAGCAATTAGGCAATTAATAATAACATAACAATAATGATAATATTAATGAAATAAATAAATAAACAAATAATCTCAAATATTTCAAAAATAAACGAGGCATTACAGTCTACCCACCTTAAAAGGAATTCCGTCCTCGGAATTCGAAACTAAAAACATCCAAACTCTACCATACCACATCAAACATGAAGTTCGGATATCTCCTCCTAATCTGGGTTTCAGTCTTCCCAGTCGGCTCGGACTTGCACTGCCGGTTCCATTGCACCTCGACAAGATCGACTACCCGGGTCCTCAGCTGATGAACCTTCCGGTCCAGTACGAACACCGGTACCTACTCATAGGTAAGGCCCCACTCGACCTGCAACTCGACGAAGTCCACTACGTGTTCGGGGTCATACACTCCGACAACACATGCAGTAAAGCTAACCGGTAGGCCAAGTCTTCGACTCGTGCGAGATACTGAAAGAGTCCGATATAGTGAGGCCGAAGCTTCTCTTCTTCCCGAAGCGAATCACACTCCTCAGGGTGGGACCTTCAGGAAGACATTTATACAAACATCAATCCCACGGTGATTACATAGCCTCCAATCGAGACTCGAGACTCCGCTCGACAATGCAACACCTCAAATTCTTGCCGTCTCGAGGGACATCCCTCTTACGGCTAAGCAATAATCAACAAACTCACTTAATCGAGAATTAAGTGATTTAGGGAATTCATACATTGGTTCAGTGGATCTTGGATCTCTCGGTTCAAGGTTCAGAAAAAAAAGTTCAAGGGGTTTCCCATCACATTCCGGTACAGAAACTGATTGAACGGTTCAAAAATGAATCAACGGTATGGTCGATGCATTGTCTCCCGAGAGGTGGCACACTCGCTTGCGCTGCATAAGCGGGGCGTTGGGATGCAGGTGTGTACCTGTTCGGAGAGCAACTGCAAGGTCAAGGTTTGGCCGTACGTACTGGCATGATGAGTTTGGCGTTCGGTGATAGCGGCTGCAGCTCACGTGCGAGTCAACGGTCGGCCGTGCACTAGCCTTACGTCTCTCAGCACGGACATGCGTGCTCGGCCACCACTTCGCGTGGCTACACCCGGCCAGGACCGGCTTTGGGTTCGAGGTCTTAAGAAGAATTTCACCAAATTAAAAGTAAACATTTCCAAGGTAATTGGGAGGAACAAGGGTTTTCCACAAAATTTCGAACGACAACAACTTGGGGTTTAATAAAAAAAAAAATTCTCCCATCATGCAGGTATAGAACAGCTTTAATAGTTTTACAAGTTTCAAATATAGGCATAAACCGAGTTCCAAGTTCACCACCTTCCCTGATCAACACAGTCTCTGTTGAACAAACAACAATAGAGGTCGGGTAAAACTACCCAAAGAAACGAGGATCAGTTCCTCAACCGGGAATAATCCCAAACATAGCGTTCACTACCGAATAATGAAACACTTAGCTCATTCGACTCTTCCGACAAACAGTGTCGGCCGTCACGTCAGCTCTTGCTCAAGTAGCTAACCGTGCCGGCAATCCTAAATGAGCTTCAACGATTTCGAATATCAAAAGCGAAGACGGCCATGCACTTCACGATGTGCCTGCACCAGGCACGGCTAGCCTCCTTAAAAAGATTCTCAAAATCTTTTAAAGTGGAACAACACTTCCCGACTCCCCAACTTCATATTGAATTAGAAGCATCACAAAACAAGATTTGTCAACTTATGAGGATAGATAAGAATCATCAAAGAATTAATAAAAAAAAAATATGCGTAACTCCATCAGAAATCTCATCCCATGCAAAGGAGGTGAAGGCAAACAAAATTTCAAAGTACTTAAATTGATCAGAATCACAAACACAATTCAAAACTGTCTACCACGGGAAAGGAAAATAAATGGAAGTCTGCAAAGTTTCCGAGAAAGCAACAACTTAGGAAAAGAAAGATAGACTGAGGTGGCTACACGAGTCCACAATTTACTTCCTCCACAGTCGATTCAAGTCATCCCCAGTTAGTCCTGCTATCGATAATGGTCCTGGTCTGAAGACACTAAGCAGCACTTTTTAGCGAAAGAACTGCCAAAGCCTGAGCTTAATACGACATAATACTCATATATATATATGCCACAATTCTAGAGTTCGCCAACAAATACTAGAGTTCAAGCCAATCGAAGGTGGATAGATTTTCCTAAGCCCCAAGACATAACACATAGTTTAAATAAACAATCATCTCATAAATAATCTCAGCATTATTTATGACTTACATACCTCAAGCGGTGCGGCATGACGAAGACGAGTGGTCAATGCGTATACTCATATATTCATAAATGCACATAAATCACATTGAGCAGTCTACAGAAACGCAGACTGGCTCTGATACCAAATTGTAACGCCCCACTTTTATTTTGCGAAAGTCAAAAGTCAACTTAAATTTTTCAGATTTCTTTTCATAAATCAGTGGCGCTACTCGAACTAAATCACATAAATAACGTAAATCATAAATCAAATGTTTTCATAAATCCCAAGTTCATCCAAATTGTTCATAAGAGAACATCTCCCAATCCGAAGTTCTCAAAATTCCAAAGTCATAAATCATAAATACCAATGTTTCCAAGTCATAAATAAGCGTAAATAAACCCAAGTCTACTAGCATGCGGAATAAACTAAATGAAGTCAGTCAAAGACCAACACCACTCGTCTCTGTCTCGTCAGCCAACACCTGCTTAACCTGCATCCATGAAGAGCAGGTGGGAGTGAGCACGGTGAACTGTAGTGCTCACTACTATGCACATGAACAATAATATAGTACGAGAAATTAAATGGCATGGTCGCTGTATGAACATAATAAATATCCCATCTCCTAACCAAAGTAATTCTCATGTGCACACCTATAACAATAGACTGCTGCTCGTATGCCTTTCGGCGAACATAAATGGGGTGCCCAAACAGCAGGAGGCTCAACCGTCACAGCACGCACCTAGTGCTGCAACAGGATATCCATCACCGGCCAGGGCACATTGCCAAGGTCTTACGGATGACGTGGTCCTTAGCAAAGGACAAACAAGGAGATCACCATTGTGGGGTACGTTCTATAGCTACGGGGATAACCGTTCGACGGCCGGTACAGCTCACATCGAAGGTTACATGCTCACATGCATACATTGATCATACCCACATAAATAAAACAATTATCATTCAAGGCATAGACAAATTTTGAATAACCCACCTGGATACCGAGATATAGCCAAGCACAGGGTTGAAGGAACAATGAAAAAAGTTCATCTCGATGAACCTACAACAATTATAATAGCCTATCAACTGACTATCCAATCCAAGACAACACACAAAGCACATATACTTAGTCGAAATCTTATCGACTAAGTGACTCGTGGATTCCTTGATCGAGTTAAGTACTTTGGAGCGACTACTAGACCTGAACACAACTCATATACCTCAGGTAAAACATATAAATTATGCCAACATCAATAAAATCCAATCCGAACCTAAACAACAGATAACCGAGCATTAAAACTCTAAAATAAACAAAATTCATAAACTGGAGTTAGACTCAACCAATCAACCTAAAACTTTACAACATCACAAGGTATACAAAAACACATAATCTCACCAAGTTTCAGCCCTAAATTCATCCGGGAGCATTTTCAAATAATTTAAGCAAAAACAGTGTCAAAAACCGATATTAATAGTTCATATAGCTACACTTCAAATTTTACTCCAAACTTTTGACACAACACCGAATTCCACAAAATAACATACTTCTCAAAGTTTCAGCTCAAAACTCCTAGTATACGATTTTAAATGAATTTTACAAAATTCTGACCAGAAACCGATTCAATTAATTAAAATAGCTACAGATGGATTTTCGACTTACAAATTTTACACGACTTACAAAATCATCACAGGACACCACATATAAAATTTCATGGCCGTTAGACAATCACACAATTTAACATGAATTAATTACGATTCAGCAGCATACTCGATTTAGAAAATTCATAACTCATGATATACACATCGAAACGACCTCAAAACAAAACCAATAACTCGAGGACAACTCCAATTACCTATAACTCTAGGATTTCCACGCAAAATACTACTCGAAACTCAGTTCGACAATAAACCAAAGTGACGGCAATCACTTTGATACCCAAATAAAATATAAACTCAATATGTGGTTCAATAAAACATCCAAGTCACGTAATTAAATCGTACATCTCACGTTCAGCAACTTATCACATATTATAACACATAACAAAAATTATGACATCATACGAAATGGGGTTTGAGTCCAAGTACTGTTCTCGGGAAAACGTTCGAACGGAAGATTCAAACGGGGCTGAAATGGCTTCACGAATGCACCGACGGGGCTCGACGGCTAAGCTTCGGCTCGCTCGAGAGTTGTGAGATGATCAACGGGAGCCAGGCAGCAATAAATAGGACCCGACAATGATGGAAAGAAAGGGAAAACGTACGGTAAAAGCACGAACAACGGAAACGGTTCGCCGGGAACGTGCGGTGGTGATATGCAGCAGACCTACTGGAACCTTGCGATGGCAGCAACTCGTGGAGGCAAGGCAGCGACGGACGATGCTCACGAATAGAGGGGCAAAGCCGACGGTCGATGGGGCTGCTCGGGGCCTGACTACGATTAACGACGGGACACCGACAGTGGCTCAAGATCGGGAAAAATAAAAGGGACTCGCCGGCGGCTTGCGAAAGAGGGAACTCGCCAGGAATGGAGGGTGGTGCCGCTGCTCGGTGGTCTAATGGCAGGAAAACGGACCAACAGGGCCGCTGGTGCACACCGACAACGAACGGGAAGGACCCACTGGACTGCTGCAACTTCCGCTGGACCTGTTTCTTGCGCGAACAAAGATGATTGGAATGGTGCTGTTAATTTGAAAGGGCTGCCGTTCTCGTCCTGACATGGCTTCTCGCGGCTGTTCGAGCGTGAAACTGCTCCTCACGCAGTGGCTTCCGATCAACGGTGGTTGTCCGACGAAGCTCAACCAGAGATGATGGGGTGCTCGCGTACAGAAGGTGATGATGATGGAAGGCGCGATGATGACATGTTTCCTTCCAGTTGGATTGATCGTGAGGTGATGCTGCCGATGATGGTGATGGTCCTCCTCTCTTCTTCTTCTATACTCTGTTTCTGTTCCAATTTCCTTTTTTTTTCGTGAATACAGAGATAGACGAGAGATCGAGAGAGAAGATGATGGTGATCGAGCAGGGAGAAAGAAAAAGAATGACGGCGGAATACAATTAGTTGAGGGTTTAGGATTTCTCTCATTCTTGCAACATATATGTATATACTCAAGGTCAATGGCTTAGCTTGGTCAAAAAGAAAAATGCCACACGGGCTCGGGCCAGAGGATCAGCGCACGGGCTGGAAGGTGCGCGAATTCAATGGCTTGGGCTGGGTCTTCTCGGTTCAATACTAATCAATAATCGAGCCCGACACGAAGGTTCAATACTTAAAATAGAACGGTATATAAATATTTATATATAATACACACAAATAATAATTATTAATAATAAAAATTTAATCACATAATCATATTTAGGCAATTTAGACATTTGATAATAATAATAATAATAAACAATTTGACAATTAGACAAATAATAATAATAATAATAATAATAATAATAATAATAATAATAATAATAATAATAATAATAATAATAATAATAGCAATTAGGCAATTAATAATAACATAACAATAATAATAATAATATTAATGAAATAAATAAATAAACAAATAATCTCAAATATTTCAAAAAATAACGGGGCATTACACGGGGCGTGGGTGGCCACAAGCGAATGGCACGCATCAGGCGGTGATGCGCGCGATAGTGAAGGCGGGGCAGCGGTTGGGGCGCGCGAGCGCGCGATGGAGGAGCTGGGCGCGGAAGTTGGCAGCACGCGCGGGATGAACGGGAGCCACGTGCAGGATGGCAAGCGGGATGGCGTGCGGAGCACTCGCGCACGGGGCCAAGACGCGCGAGGAGTAGAGGCCGGGAAGAAGGCGCGTAAGGGCGCATTGATGAAGATTCGTTTGTGCGCTCAACTCATTTGCCTCGAACAAAGTTTCGCCACGGCTTTCTCTTCGACGATAGGTGTGGACGACTCGGTTATTAGTCTTATCTTCTCAAGATTTTGAACTAGCTCGGGTCTTAGCCTTACTAATTCGGTTGTATGATAAAACTCTCACGAATTCTAAACACACGGATGAACAAACGTTCTTTTCTATTAACTCATCAATCAACCATATGAAAAACAATGAGGGAAGACCCCTATTTATAGATCCTAATTACTTCTAATCTTACTCCAACTAGAACTCCTAAATCATGCAAGAATATAAATCCTAATGCAACTAAATATCCTAACATCTTGAATTACTAAAGCAATAAGGAAAGTAAATATCTACTAGAATCCTAAATAACTAGAAAGTCTTGATCTCAAAGTTGCTTTCCTTGCACTCAACACAATTCAGCCGCCCCTCAACCCTAACCGCCCTACGCGCCGCGCCGCCTTCAACACCTATTCCTCCTCGGGCGCGGCCTTGCGCGCGCCCGCTTTCCTAGACCCGCGCGTCCTCGTCACCTGCCCGCCTGCCATGCATGCCCAGCAGTCCCGCGCGTGCTGTTGCGCGCATCATGGCCTAATGCGCGCCATTCGCCCATTCACCGTACGCCCGTGCTAGCCCCTTTACGGCTATCATCCGTGCACGCTACCGACCACTCCCTGCATTCATTCGCTGCTCCACAGCAGTCGCCCGCGGGCATCTTCCATCCATCTTCTACCCCTCACGCGCCATTCCTTTGAACCTCCATGCGCCATGCGCGTTTTTTCCTCGCGCACGCCTTACACCACTCACCTACCTTGCTCGACACCACGCACTCAACATCTGCCCAGCCTTCTTCCTCGTGCGTCCTTGTCGTGCATTGCTTCTTTGCGCTTTAGCTTTGCGCCTCTTGTTGCGTGGGCATGCTCTCTTTCCACAGTCTCTTTGCCAGTCTCGCCTAAAGGTTGGCCAGTATTCCTCAATTTGTGGCTCTTCCAGCCCGTGCTCGAGCCATCTCTCGAGATCCTCGCAAGACTCATCCTCGGGCTCACTAGGGTCGATGACCACTTCTGCATCATTCCCGTCCTCTTCGAGTACTTCCTTATCCTCAAGGATAATGAAATTGAGCTCGTCAGCATCCTCATCGTCCTCCTCAACAGGCGAATCTCCTTGGTCCTCCGTTTGCAGCTTGATTCTTTTCCTAAAACGCCAAACTCCATAGTACCTCGCTTATAGTCTGTTGTGACGGGCCCAAGTGTTTCGAGCCACTGCACTCCCAACACCACATCAGTAGCCTTAAGCGGTAAGGCATAGAGGTCAATCCCCAACTCCTGATTCTGCGCCATGATTGGAAACTTCTTGAATTACAAATCACCTCGAAGTTCCTCTGCATTTGCCACTTTAACTCCAAAGGTCTTGACCTTAGTAGGCACCAACTTCAGCTCCTTTGACAACTCCACATCTATAAAATTCAAAGTAGACCCACTGTCCACTAGTACCTCAAGCAATCTGTCTTTAATTTCGACCGTGAATCTGATCATATTAGGGACTCTCTTCATGTCGCGCTTAACCATGTGTAGTAGAGTTTCCTCTCGCAGTTTGCTTTCCTCAAGACCATGCTCCTCAAACTCAAGTAAAAATACCTCTTTGTTTGCACACTAATGCCCGGGTGTGAACCTCTCATTGCACGTGAAGCATAGCCCTTTCTCTCGCCTTCTTTGGATTTCCTCATTTGTTAGTCACCTCAAACCACTTGTCGTGCGCGTACCTACGTTGATCGTCGGCTTAGTCTCGTCCCGTGGGGGTGTGTTGTCTACTGCAACGCTCACGCGACTAGCGTCCGCACGCCCCTCGCCTCGGCCCGCCTTGCGCACTGCCGCGAGATGGTCCTCGTGCAGTCTCGCCGCTTCCATTGCAGCTCTTGTCATCCTTGGCTTGTCCAAACTCACCTCAGCAGCTAACTCGGCCTTCAAGCCTCCAACAAATACGCCTACAAGTGCACTCTCGGGCCAATCTCGCACCCTACTAGCAATTCTGTCGAACTATTTTTGATAGTCCCGTAGACTACCAGTCACCATCTAGATGATAGGCGGCTATCTTGGCTCGTTCGCTCCTATGCACGCCATTAATCTCGAAATATTACATGGCACGGCTTAACCATGTGTTCGTGTCTGCTCATTTGAACATCAACATTGTGAGCTCGGTCGTGCGTGTGCATGCTCCCCGCGATGCTGCCGGTCGTCACGCTGTCGCCGTTTGATGTGGTACCGGGTTGTGCCCATTGCGTGCATTGCCCGCGAGCGCTCGTCGTAGTCATCGCGACTCGACGCCGAGCTGATCAACCTCGCCGTGTTCGACCGTGATGTGCAGTTGGTCCGCGGCTTGCGGTTGACTCGCTCAAGCTTCTCCGCCAAGTCGTGGATCATGAGCTCCAACTTCGCCATGTTTTCATTGACCATGTGTTGTCCGTTGCCAAGGGACCTCACGCTCTCTTCCAACATATCGAACCTCTCACGGTTTGTCATAGCTCTCTTTTTTTTTATACTCTCGAAAAGAAATCTGAAGAAGAAGAAAATTCCAAAAAACTTGAACAAAAGGAGGGAAAATTTCAGAGCAAAAAGAAAAATAAATAGGATATAAAAAGTCTAACTCACACACGAACAATCACTCTCAATGAAAGAACCAATGATGAAGATTCGTGTGTGGGCTCAACTCGTTTCCCTCGAACAAAGCATCGCCACGGCTTGCTCTTCGACGATTGGTGTGGACGACTCAGTTATTAGCCTTATCTTCTCACGATTTTGAACTAGCTCGGGTCTTAGCCTCACTAATTACATGGTATGATAAAATCTCACGAATTCTAAACACACGGATGAACAAACGTTCTTTTCTATTAACTCATCAATCAACCATATGAAAAACAATGAGGGAAGACCCCCATTTATAGATCCTAATTACCTCTAATCCTATTCCAACTAGAACTCCTAAATCATGCAAGAATAAAAATCCAAATGCAACTAAATATCCTAACATCTTGAATTACTAAAGCAACAAGGAAAGTAAATATCTACTAGCATCCTAAATAACTAGAAAGTCTTGATCTCCAAGTTGCTTCCCTTGTACTCCACACAATTCGGCCGCCCCTTAACCCTAACTGCCTTACGCGCCCGCGCCGCCTTTGATGTCTATTCCTCCTTGGTCGCGGCCTCGCGCGTGCCCGCTTTCCCAGACCCACGCGTGCTCGTCACCTGCGTGCCTGCCATGCACGCCCAGCGGCCCCGCGCTATTCTCGCGCTCATCCAGCGGCCCGCGCGTGCTGTTGCGTGCATCATGGCCTGATGCACGCCATTCGCCCATTCATCGTACGCCCGTGCTAGCCCCTTCGTGGTTATAATCCGTGCACGCTATTGCGCCCGACCACTCCCCGCATTCACTCGTTGCTCCATATCAGTCGCCCGCATGCATCTTCTTTCCATCTTCCACCCCTCTGGCGCCATTCCTTTGAACCTCCATGCACCATTCGCGCCTTTTTCTTGCGACGCCTTACACCACTCACCTACCTTGCTCGACACCACGCACTCAGCATCTTCCCATCCTTCTTCCTCGTGCGTCCTTGCCATGTGTTGCTTCTTTGCGCGTTTAGCTTTGCGTCTCTTGTTGCGTGGGCGTGTTCTCTTTCTACAGCCTCTTGGCCAGTCTCGTCTAAAGATTGGCTAGTATTCCTCTATTTGTGGCTCTTCCAGCCCGTGCTCGAGCCAACTCTCGAGATCCTCGCAAGACTCAACCTTGGGCTCACTAGGGTCGATGACCATTTCCGCATCCCGCGCGTGCCGGACCAGCGCCAGCGAAGCCGCACCCGACGAGGACTAGGCCTCGCAGGCGTTGCACGCATGACACGACGCGCGAGTTCGAGGGGGCTAGGGGTTTGGGCCGATTGTCTTAGAGTGAAAGCAAAGAAGCTTGGAGATCAAGACTTACTAGTTATTTAGGATTCTAGTAGATATTTACTTTCTTTGTTGCATTAGTAAATCAAGATGTTAGGAGATTTAGTTGCCTTAGGATTTATATTCTTGCATGACTTAGGAGTTCTAGTTGGAGTAGGCTTAGATTTACTTTGCATCTATAAATACCCATGTACTCTTCATATTTTCATATGGTTGATAAATGAATAGAAAATCGTTCGTAAGAGAAATCTGTGTGTTTAGAATTCGCAAGAGTTTTAACATACAAAGCAAATTACTGAGGCTAAGACCCAAGCTAGTTCAAAACATGAGAAGATAAGGCTAATAACCGAATAGTCTCAAAATCGTGAGAAGATAAGGCTAATAATCGAGTCATCCACACTTATCGTTGAGAGCAAGCCGTGGCGAAGCATCTCTCGAGGCAATCGAGTTGAGGAGATACACAATTCTTCATCAGCACGCGCGGGTGTGCAGGGCAGCAGCGTGCGCGCGGGCGCAAGGCAGCAGCACGCGCCGGCGTTGGGTTAGGGCGGCTAGGGGTTGCTTGGAGTGCAACACAAGTTTCAAGATCCTTAGTTATTTAGTTTCCTTTATGCACTATGATATCTAGATTGTTTAGGTTATTTAATATTTTATTGCTTTAATAGAGTTTTAGTTATAATATGACTAGATCTAGTTGGTGTCTATATAAAGGCCTTTCCTCTTGTTATTTTTTATCATCAAATTTATTAATAAAAATATGAACTTTTGTTCAAACACTTTGCTTTAGTTTTCACCAAAATTCTATTGCAATTTTCTTCGTTTAGAGGGGTGCGGTTTGTGAACCTCTAGACACCTATCGGCGATTCAAGGCACTGGTTTGTGGCTTATCGGCAGCCGGGACACGCAATCTTCATCATAGGGCGTCGCGGCGTGGCGGGACTGCTGTTCGCCGCGTGGCAGGGCTGGTTCTCGCGAGGGAAGTCGTGGAATAGATTTTGCCGGCGACTAGCAGCAAGTGACGACGATAAAAGACGATGGTGACTGGTTATGGTGCGCCGATGATGGTATGCAAATAGCAACCGCACGCGTGCAGCGAACGACCCAGACATTGAGTTGATGGCAGGGTTCGCCGGCGACTTGTGGTGACAGGAACTCGAATAACGTCGAGAATGGTGGTGGTACTCAGTGATGATGATGATGATGATGGCCGAAAGAGCGAGAGAGAGGGAGTTGCGAGAGAGCAAATCAAGGAGGCTGCGCGTTTTATCTTTCTGCTGAGGGTTTGGAAAAACTTTGGTATTTATACATGTATTTAGGTTTAGCAATTTTCCTTGGTCCACAAGTTAAGAAATCACACACACACACACACATACACACACGCACCGGATTAGAGGGGAAAACCGGTTCGGCTTAGCTGGGTCAGTTCGGCTCGCGGGTTCGGGATAATCGCGTGATGAATTAAAATAATAACCGAATAAATAAATATATACATAATACACATATTAATATAATTTAATAATACACATTTAATCACATAATAACAATATTAATTTACATATTAATAGGCAATTAATCAATTAGACATTTAACAATAATAACAATAATAATATTAATAGTAAAATTTATAATAATAATAATAATAATGCAATAAAATAATCTCAAATAATTCATAAACGAACGGGGCGCTACAGTCTCTGTCTATTTTTCTATAACTAAGAATAAATAATATTAGTCGAGAAAAGGCTCGAATCCAAGTGTACTCGAATGATTATCAAGAATCGAGTTTTAAACTTAAGACAAGTGAAGGTCGGCTCATGTCACGAACTAGCTACACCACATGGCCCAATACTTATGCACGATCCAGCACACCTCACGATACAACAATAGTACGGATGTCATGAATACCGCACCTTGCACTACTCGGCCCAAGTAATGGCTGAGCAGCTCGCGTGCAACTCGAGTGTGCTAGTCCTCCACGCGGCCCAGTAGACGAGAGAAACCCAAGTGCGCCAACAACCACACACTAGCCTAGTATCCTAGCAAACATGGGCCCAAAAAGATGGTGCAAGTCACCAAACATAATCCCAAGTTTCACTGCAAGGGCCTCGTGCACGCAGCTAGTAGCGCAACCCAGCACACAACTCACCCGCGCAGCCCAGTGTAGTCCATTGTAACCTGGTGCGCTGTCCCACGTAGCAAAGTGCGTAGGCCCGCACTGATGCGGAAGTGACTTTCGAGGCCCATGCACGACGAGAACCAAGGGCAGATGCCATCGGGCGAACCACGCGAAGGGGCAAAAGAGACGCGCGGGGTGCTTGGAGACTAGACGGAGTAGCGCGCAGGGGGAGGTTGTCGGGTGGATGGCGCGCGAGGGGGGTTTCTGCGGACAAGCAGGTATGCAAGCAGCGACGGGCGCGCATCGAGCGATGGGCAATGCGCGGGTGCAAGGCGTTGGCGAGCGCTAGGGCCACTTGCGCGCTAGGCCAGGATGTGCAGGCGACTACGCGCGAGCAGAAGGTGCAGGCAATAGGGCGCGCGTGCAGCACGGCGCGCGCGAGTAGGAGAAGCAGGCGACGCGGAAGGGAAGACAACTAGGTCTTGGGGCGCCGACTTTGGGAGCAAGCAAGGAGTTTGGGAAGAAAGATTTAATTAGCTTTATTAGAGATCTAGTATGATTAGGAGATCTAGAATAAAAGGCATGTGCCTAATAGTATTTTATTTACATAGTAATTCTAAATATTGGGATATTTACTTTCCTTAGGAGTTTATCCTCTTGCATGTTTAAGAGATCTAGTTGGAGTAGGATTAGAGTAACTTAAGATCTATGAACACCCATGTCCTCTTGTTATTTTTTATATCGAAGAATTAATAGAAAAATTGAACACTTTGTTCAAACTTGTCTCGTGTGTTTTCTCTTGTGAGTTTACATAGAGATTGTGATAGAAATAGGATCAACATCCGAGTTTCTTCACAACTATCGCGAAGTACAAAGGCGTCGGTGCGCGTATTAGCAACCCATCGCTTATAAATTAAGGCGTCGGCGCGGGTTTCGAAGCAAATCGAGTTGAGCGGATACACGATCTTCATCATTAGTGCTTTCATTTAGAGTGATTGATCGTGTATCTTGTTAGACTTATTCTTCCCCTTTCAAATTTTCCTTTCTTCGAATTTTTCTTTTTTTCCATTAGTTTAGATCCAAAAAATATGACGAGTACGCATAAAGAGAGTATCGAGGCATTAGAGAGCGGATTGAATCCCATGATCGAAGATGTAAAATCCTTGAAAGCCAACATCAAGGCCATGCAAGATGTTCAACACGCCACATACAATCAATTGGCGAAGCTCGAGCTATCACTATTCGGGTCAATTCGATCATTAGCCGTCGAATTTGCAAAGCTTCGACGGCGTGGTCAAAGGCCATTAAGAGAGCCTACGCCAGGGTCATCATCGGAGGAGTCCACATAATCGGAGGATGAGGACAACGCGTACGAAGAAGAGACAGATCGGCGGTCGCAGTGGTCTAGTGGTTCACGACGCCACAAGGAACGTAGGATCAAAAAACCAAAGATTGTTCTTTCCACGTTCAAGGGAGAGGATCACGATAAATGGTTGAGTCGAGCTACTCAATATTTTGACCTCCACGAGACTCCCAAGGCTGAATGTGTTAAGCACGCCGCATATTATCTTGATGAAGAGGCGAATACATGGTGGCAATAGATGTCGCACGTGAAAAAAGGCAAACGATTAAAGTGGAAGGAGTTCGAAAAGGGGCTAATCAAGAGGTTTGGGTCATCCGAATATTATGATTTTGATGAGGCCTTAACGCAAATTAGGCAAATGGGTAGCCTAAGGGACCACCAAAGGGAGTTCGAACGCCTAGCATGTCATTTACGCGATTGGCCAGAGCGAGCGCTCATAGGTGCGTTTATTGGAGGCCTTAAGCCGGAACTTGCTGCTGAGGTTAGGCTTGAGAAGTCAAGGAGCTTACAAGAATCCATGGAAGCCACACGCTTGCGCGACGACCACTTGGCCGCGGTACGCAAGATGGGCTGATCAAACACACGCGATGGCGAAATACGGACGTGATGACGGATCGATCTTTTGTCTATACTGGGTTGCGAATAAACGACGCACTGAGGCCTTCGTTTATCCCCGATAGATGTATCTAGCAGACGCACTGCAGCCTTCTCCTAGACACCGTGACTTCAAGATGCACTATTGGCCTTCTCTCCGACACTGCATGTAAAGACGCACTAATGGCCTTCTTTATCACACGTTAAGAACACAAGGTTCCCCCTCAAAATTGGCTCACCAATTCAATACTTCATTCAACTTGTAAAATATGATGAGGTACATGGGGTATTTATAGTTGTAAAATAAATCTAGGCCTATATCTAATAGATCTCCTAAATCATGCTAGAATAGAAATCCTAAGCCTAGAAAGCAATAAAATCCTAAACCTACCAAAATACTAATGCTTGGCTTGCACACCAAGCAAATCTAGAAGCTCCCTAATTCTAAACCCTACACGCTAATAACTCTCGGCCGCTTCTTATGCGTCGCGCGCGTGCCACCTGCACGCGCCGCCTCGCCATTCCTACTCCTCATTGCGCGCGGTAACCAGCGCGCTTACCCCCCACGCGGCGTCCTTTGCGCGCGCGCGCCATCCGCCGACTCCACCATGCACGTGTGTGCCCAGCGCCCTAGCGTCGCCTGATCCTTCCATGTCTAGGGCACCATCCGCGTCATCCCACTCGCGTGCTTCCGCGCACGCCCCGCACATGCCGATCTTTTCGCGCGCGTTGTGTCGCGCGCCCGCGCCCGTGCATGCGCGCCCTTGGCGCCTGATCCTTTCTATGCATGAACCCCGCACGTCCCCGTTACCATCCCAGCCCAGACCGCCTACGGCGTTCCCGCGTACGCCCGCGCACCCGTCCATCTTGCGCCCGCGTTCTCCCCGCCAAACCCGCGTGCGCGGCCTGTTCGCCCACTCGTGCGCATCAAGTGCCGATGCGCACCTTTTGCCTTTTCGCTCCTTACTAGACTTGCCGGACTCCAAAGCCACTTCCGTATCATTCCCCTCCTCTTCAAGACTTTCCTTGTCCCCAAGGATTAGAAAATTCAGCTTCCCATCTCGACCATCCCTGTCTCCTTCATCCGGTGACTCGCCTGGATCCTCAGTCCTTAACTTAATCCTCTTGCTTGATCTCCCGAACTCCATAGTTCCTTTCCAATAATCAGTTGTGATTGGACCAAGAGTCTCCAACCACTGGCATCCAAGCACTACATCAGCTGCCTTCAACGGCAATGCATAGAGGTCCACTCTCATCCTTTGGCCCTGGGCTTTCAGCGTTACACCCTTGAACAAAATATCTCCTCGTAACGTTTCCCCGTTTGCTACCTTAACTCAAAGGGTTTCACCTTGGTGAATGGAATCTCGATTTCCTTAGACAACTCCTCATCAATGAAGTTTAGCGTAGATCCGCTGTCGACCAACACCTCCACCAATTTTCCTCCCACTTCAGCCGTGAATGTGATCATCTTCGGACCACGCTTCTTACTTTTAACCATGTGTAATAAGGATTCCTCTCTTGGTTCTTCTTCTCCCTCAAATTCCAACAAAAAGACCTCCTTACCCTTGCACTTGTGGCCTGGCGTAAATTTTTCGTTGCACGAATAGCAAAGGCCTTTCTCTCGCCGTCATTGCATCTCCTCGTCGGTAAGCCGTCGTATGTTGCTCGTTGTTCGAACAACTTCGCCCAACGGCTTGCTTTCGGTTCACGTTGGCTGTTCCTCGGTCGCGACGTGTGCGCGCTTGGTCTCCGTGCGTACGTCGCTTGGTTTGGCCTTGCGTACTGCCACGAGGTGGTCTTCGTGCAGCCTGGCCGATTCTATGGCCGCACGCATTGATCCTGGTCTGTCCAATCTTACCTCGGCTGCCAGCTCAGCCTTAAGTCCTCCAACAAACGTTCCTACCAGTGCAGCCTCGGGCCAGTCTCGTACCCTACTAGCAATTCCTCGAACTCTTTTTGATAATCCCTTAGACTACCCACTTGTTTGATCCTTGACAAAGCCTCATTATAATCGTGGTAATCACTCGAGCCAAATCTCGTGATAAGCTCTTCTTCAAAATCTCTCCATCGCATGTACTCGCCACGGTTCTTGTGCATTACCCACTGCCACCAAACGTTTGCTTCCCCATCAAGGTGATAGGCAGCAATTTGCACTCGTTCGTACCTTGGCACATCATTAATCTCAAAATATTGCACAGCCCGACTCAACCATGCGTCCGGATCTGTCCCCGTGAACGTGGGCATCACAATTTTTGGCCGTGTGCCCGCCCCATCGTCCCGTGGATCATCGCGTTCGTGGTATCGTGCACGTCCCTCGTCCCGTCGTTTGTGGCATCGTCGGCCCTCGTGGTAGCGCTCTTGGTCATCGCGTCGTGCCCGACGCTCATCGTGTGAAGCCCGCGATGCGTACAATGCGTACGACTGCCGGTCGTCCTCGTCTGCGCGCCTACGGTCGTGATGTGCGCGTTCACCATGCCGTCGCCGGTCGTCGCGTTGGTGACTCGCGTGTGATGCGTGCGAGCCCCGCGATCGGCGATCATCCTCGCGCTCGGTCCCGGTGCTCACTGCCGTGGACCGTGACCCATGCCTTCTCCTTGGCCGCGTGTTCATGCGCGTGAGTTGCCCGGCCAAGTCCTGAACCATGAGTTCGATCCTTCCCAAATTCTCGTTGGTAGCATGTTGACCATCGCCGATGATCTTCATGTTATCCTCCAAGGCTTGAATTCTTTCACGGTTCGACATCATAAAATTTTTTTTTTTATTTTTGACTCTAAAAATCGAAAAATAATAGGGGAAAAATTCGAAAATTCGAACCCCCAACAGACTCAAAAAAATCGAAACAAAGAAAAATTCGGCCCCTCAACAAAAGGTAATAACCGAACAAAAATCAAACAAAAGGACAAACAAGTTGACACTTTTTTTTTTTTTTTTT
>CACSLK010012206.1:14495005-14508961 GCA_902706635.1 Striga hermonthica
AAACGACGCACTGAGGCCTTTGTTTATCCCCGATAGATGTATCTAGCAGACGCACTGCGGCCTTCTCCTAGACACCGTGACTTCAAGACGCACTATTGGCCTTCTCTCCGAATCTGCATGTAAAGACGCACTAATGGCCTTCTTTATCACACGTTAAGAACACAAGGTTCCCCCTCAAAATTGGCTCACCAATTCAATACTTCATTCAACTTGTAAAATATGATGAGGTACATGGGGTATTTATAGTTGTAAAATAAATCTAGGCCTATATCTAATAGATCTCCTAAATCATGCTAGAATAGAAATCCTAAGTCTAGAAAGCAATAAAATCCTAAACCTACCAAAATACTAATGCTTGGCTTGCACACCAAGCAAATCTAGAAGCTCCCTAATTCTAAACCCTACACGCTAATAACTCTCGGCCGCTTCTTACGCGTCGCGCGCGTGCCACCTGCGCGCGCCGCCTCGCCATTCCTACTCCTCGTTGCGCGCGGTAACCCGCACGCTTACCCCCCACGCAGCGTCCTTTGCGCGCGCGCGCCATCCGCCAACTCCACCATGCACGTGTGTGCCCAGCGCCCTAGCGTCGCCTGATCCTCCCATGTCTAGGGCACCATCCGCGTCATCCCACTTGCGTGCTTCCGCGCACGCCCCGCACCTGCCGATCTTTTCCCGCGCGTTGTGTCGCGCGCCCGCGCCCATGCATGCGCGCCCTTGGCGCCTGATCCTTTCTCCGCATGAACCCCGCACGTCCCCGTTACCATCCCAGCCCAGACCGCCTACGGCGTTCCCGCGTACGCCCGCGCACCCGTCCATCTTGCGCCCGCGTTCTCCCCGCCAAACCCGCGTGCGCGGCCTGTTCGCCCACTCGTGCGCATCAAGTGTCGATGCGCACCTTTTGCCTTTTCGCTCCTTACTAGACTTGCCGGACTCCAAAGCCACTTCCGTATCAGGACGGAGGTACGCGCAGAACCAACGCGCAAGAAAGCGAGGACGCACATGGAGACCATACCCAAGGCTGGGAGTTCAACGACAATTGGTAGAAAAAGGATATCCGAGAATGAGAGGCAACGCCGGATAAGCAAGGGGCTACGTTTCTGCTGCGGCGAAACAGTCATGTCGGGTCATCGGTGCAAGAAACAATTGTACGCCATGGAAGGTGATGAAGAGGAACTCGAGGAGAAAGAAATAAGGCACTACGTGAAGGAGGACTTGGAGATCTTGGTTAATGCGATGAAAGGAGTGCAGGGGCCGAGAACCATTAGGTGGCCCGCCTCAGTCTGAGGGCGATCTATTGAGCTGCTAGTTGATTATTTATGGGACTTTAATCTTTCCTGGCAGTAAGTTGGAACTTTATTAGTGCCATTTTGTCGGATGCGTTAAAATTACCGGCAACAAAGGTGGACCCATTCGATGTAAGAGTTGCCGATGGAGAATGACTGCGATGATGTGAGTATCATCGAGACGTGCCCATCAATCTCCAAGGAGAGACCATGAAGGCCGATCTCTATTCTTTGTCGTTTGGGCCCGACATTTTTCTTGGGGTACAATGGTAAGAAGGACTCGGGGAAGTCAAAACAAACTATAAGGAGGGGATAATGGAATTTTATTCTGATAATAGGTGGATCATGTTAAAAACCAAACTGAGGGATGCGGTTAAAGGTGCGGAGTTAAGGTGCTTAGAGTTAATGGTTGAAGAGAGCAAGCCCAAGTGGCGTATCCCGATCCATGAGGAAAAAGATGTGCTTAAAGGGGGCAGGAATGATGCGGAAGTGTCTTTCGAGGCCCAAGAACAACGAGAACCAAGGGCAGATGCCATTGGGCGAGACCACACGAAGGGGTGAATGAGATGCGCGGGGAGCTTGGAGGCTAGACGGAATAGCGCGCAGGGGGAGGTTGTTGGGTGGATGGCGTGCGAAGGGGGGTTGCTGCGGACAGGCAGGTATGCAAGCAGCAACGGGCGCGCATCGAGCGATGGGCGATACACGGGTGCTGGGCGTTGGGCGAGCGCTAGGGCCACTTGCGCTCTGGGCCAGGACGCACGGGAGACGGCGTGCGAGCAGACAGCACAGGCAATAGGGTGCGCGTTCAGCATGGGCGCGCGCGATGCCGCGCGCGAGTAGGAGACGCGGGCGGCATGAAAGGGAAGGCGGCTCAGTCTTGGGGCGTCGACTTGGGGAGCAAGTAAGGCGTTTGGGGAGCAAGATTTCATTTTCTTTATTAGAGATCTAGTATGATTAGTAGATCTAGAATAAAGGCATGTGGCTAGTAGTATTTTATTTACATAGTAATTCTAGATATTAGGATATTTACCTTTCTTAAGAGTTTATTCTCTTGCATGTTTAAGAGATCTAGTTGGAGTAGGATTAGAGTAACTTAGGATCTATAAATACCCATATCCTCTTGTTATTTTTTATATCGAAGAATTAATAGAAAAATTGAACGTTTTGTTCCGACTTGTCTCGTGTGCTTACTCCAGTGAGTTTACATAGAGATCGTGATATAAATAGGACCCATCCGAGTTTCTTCACAACTATCGCGAAGTACGAAGGCGTCGGCGCGCGTATTAGCAACCTATCGCTTAGAGATGAAGGCGTCGACGCGGGTTTCGAAGCAAATCAAGTTGAGCAGAAACCCTATCTTCATCACGCGTAACATGTGTTTAAACACCAAAATATGTCAGCCAAAGTTCAGAAATTACCTTACCTTATCTTTCTAAGGCACGAAGACCTAGGGAGGGAGATGAGGTGATGAGAAAAGTCCAAATTCTCATCTTTAGGCAAATCTAGGGGGGATCTTCATTATTAAAGCTCCTACTCTGAAGAATAAGAGAGAGACACTCAAACACTTAGAAAAAATCGTCCACTCTCGAGAGAAATTGGAGAAAAGACCGGTGAACCTTCTACGAGCCTTAAGGTACGATTACAAGTCCATACCGAGTAACTTTTCATTCTCTTCAAGTTATCTCGAGCTATATTGAAACCCTAAGTCATATACCACCTAAGGAATACTACTAATCAGCCTACTTAGTTTTTTCACTCAATCGGGAGTCGTCGTTGCCGAGAGACCCCGTAAAAACGGCCGAGAGCCCCTTGTGTTTCACTTTCGAAATTCTTTGAAGCTAAACACTTCAAGAAGTCATTTTCTTATTTAAGTATGATATCTTAAGGATAACCAAGCATTAAAAATGAGGCATGCACAAATAGTATGGAGAATTTTGATTTTTAGGTTAATAAATGCCTAAATTCGGAAGTCTAGTTTCCATGTGTGGCAAAGCCGTTAGTACTCCATAAATCATTATAAATCATGTGTATAGTGCTGGTAAAATTTGAGCATGTTTCGAGTTCAAATGCTCTGTCAACTAGAAAATGAATAAATATGCTAATTTTGGTCATCCGAGCCATATCTTTATTTACGTGAGTATTTGCCAAGTTTTTAGAACTCAAAGTCATGATATATAAAGTTATATAATTGGCCTTAAGTCTTAGGTTGAAAAGAGTTTAGTGCCCCGGTGAACTAGAACTCAAAATAACTTGATTTTGACCACCGAACCATTTCCAAATCCAACCGAGGTATCCTAGTGTTTCTTGGCATATTTAAGTAGTTTAGATCATGTTATGTTAAATTAAGTTGGTAGTTACCGGAAAAGTCTCCGAACGGCCAGCAAGGTGTCGGTCGTGTACACTGCCCGCACGTAGCGTGCGTAGTGTGCCGGCAGCGTGCATATAGTGGCACAGCAGCGCCAACGCAGCGCGCACCCAGCTGCGCGATGTGCATGGCCATAGTGCATGCACGCCAGCGTACAGCAGCGCTCGACAGCGCACAGCAACACCCGCGAGCGCACAGCAGCGCCCGCCAGCGCACAGCAACGCACGGTAGCCCATGGCAGCGCCCAACAACGCTCGCCAGCGCCTAGGACCGCGCCCGATAGCACCCAGCGCCGCACCAGGGTACCACTAATCCTTGTGCGGGACTGAGCCGGTCAATCCAAGCTAGCATTCGATAGTCCGGTCCTAGCGAGCCGGCGGTCCGTCACTTAGCGAACCATTCGGTTCGGCCGGCGGTTCGAGTCAGTTTTAGTTCGAGTATTTTAGTCCGAGCTTTATTTAAATATTTTTCCAATACGAATTAGTCAAAGTTTAAGTATATCAGGTTAAAGTTCGGACTTAGGAAAATTTCCTGAAACTTAAAATGCTCTGGTATGTTAAAATCATTTACAACAACCTTAGTGTGCTCGCCTAAGATTTTAAATGAGATTAAAAAGTATGATTTAGCATATGAAAACATCTCATTACGTATAAAAGTATTTCGAGCATAAGACTTAGCATATTTAAATTAAATATGTACATATTAAGAAGTCGAGACTTAGTATTTTAGCATTCAGCAGAAAAAGGTGGGAACCCTATGCTGGGATTTACATAAGTATGTATGAAAGAAATGATTTCCCCAAGCGGGGAAATGACCTAACAGTTGAGGTCTATATGAATGATCATTGGTGTAAAGTCCAAGTGTCCTTAAGCCGGTTCTGATGGAACCCAAGCGTGTTCTACATCAGAGTGTGCACACGATATCGGCCAAGTGTCCGAAAGAAGAAAGAAGTTTATTTATTTTTATTTGCCAGTTATATCAGTTATATGCATATATGCCAGTTTATTTAATGTCATAGTTATTATGAATGTTATGTGGGAATCATGCACATGATGTCGGCGAAGTGTCCAAAAGCAGAAAGAAGTTTATGTTTGAATACCAGTTATTTCAGTTATATGCATATATGCAGTTTATTTACTGTCATAATTATTATGAAAATGATGTTGGGTTTTCCACTGAGTACCATGGTATGCACTCACTTCCCATCATATTAAGACATTTCAGGTAATGGAGTTGAGCGTGCAGGCTGAGTCAAGGTGGAGGTGGTCGAGTTAAATGGCAAATAAAGGACATTTAAATATTCTGTAATATATAATGACTCACATTGAACCAAGTTTACTTTTCCGCTATTTATCTATTTTCATAATGTCGAATGCTATATGATTTAATATTTCATGGCATCAATTTAATTGGATGCGAACTGAAGATTTAATAATTTCGAATAAAGATTCGGCAATAAAGAATTTAAGTATTACATAAACAAATCTCAGTTTGATAATTTGACATGTATTTTATGAAAAGAAAAAGGGAACATCCCGAGATTAGTAGAGTGATTTTTATAAGTTTTGAAAAGCGAAAAATTTACTCTGATTTTCCAACGTAAATTAAAAGCGGGATGTTACAATTTGTATCATAGCACGATTTGCATTTCTGAGGATCTAAAAGGAAATTTTTACAGCTACGACCACCCCATGCTCATGCCACGCCAACTTCGAGGTAAAAGATGAAGTATGTTTATATTTTATTACCTAAGGACTTTAGATTGGCCAATTAGATGAAATTCTAGAATTATGTAAAATAGGAAGTAGCTAAGGTGATATTAGCAATAATACTAAATTTTTAATTGCAATTAAGATGGCAAATCGAAGAGTCATGTACCAGTAGAAACATATCTTGATCAATCACGAATAATCACTAAATTTCGTGGTTTTCAGCTCGATAAGTTCAATGGGCAAATAAATCCAAGAGTGCTCGACGAATGGTTACAGAACCTTGAAATGACTTTTGAAGCTATGGGATACCTGGATCAACATCGAATTCCGTGCGCTTTCAAATGACTGAAGATGCTAGCCTTTGGTGGTTAGCATATTGGGACATGAGTTTGGGAGAAAAGGCAAGTCTAACTTGGGATCGGTTTAAGGAAATTTTACGTGAAAAATATTATCCGGATCATTACAGAGCTCAGATGGAAAGACAATTTCTGGCTTCGGAACATAATAACATGACGGTGGATGAATATGAAAGGGAGTTTACTCGATTAGGGTTTTTCGTGCCCTACATGATAGATACTGAAGAGAAACAATCCCGACGTTTTACTGATGGACATAAGGATAATATCGGCCATCACCTTTCTGGTTTGGGAAATCTGACTTATGTTGAAACAGTTAACCGTGCTCAGCAAATACATGATAGCCTTCAGAGGGAGGCCAACCGTAATAAAGCATCAAATCTGCCACAAACAGCCTTGGCCCCAAATACTCATACAAATAATCAACAGTTCAATGATAAGAAAAGGAAATGGAAAAATTGAAATGATGAAAGGAGAAGTCATCAGAAGAAATCTGGTGATGCAAATCACCAAATAACTCCGATGCCGATTTGTGGAAATTGTGGAAAGAACCATATGGGAGAATGTTTAGCAGGGAAAAATGTTTGTTATATTTGTCGGAAGCCTGGACATATAACACGTACGTGTCCCGATAAAGGGAAAAATTATCAAGGTCAGCCCCAGCAAGCATATAACCCACAGCAGGGTGCGCAAGCACGATTTTATGCAATTAATTAGGCAGAGGTGAATGAACAACTAGGTACCATGTCAAACCTAAATTGATATTGTTATTGTTCCAATACTGGTACTATTTTAAGGTAGCAACAAGTTATATGAATGAGAAGAATTCATATAATAAATGTTCTTACACCTAATCTAATGAAAGGGTTGCAGGAAATGATTATAATAACATCAAATTGTAGCATCTGTACGACCTTAGAACTCTTGAAGATTATATCATATGTGTTTTAGATATCATCATTAGATGGATTGATTAGTATAGTGACTAGATAAATTTCTAGCACAAATATAATGCTAGAATAAAGTTGCTATACATATGGAAATTCCAAATTATCAATCTCAAGAATTTATTCCATTTATTGAGGACAACTACAATAGGACATCAAACAAAAAGAAGAAAAATCCTCAATAATACATAAAACACACTCAAAAGTTGGGTGCGTCTCGATAGCCTAGTACTCCGTAACTCTGCCACCCAAATTAGGGTTGAATTTATAAAGAAAGATCTATGGAATCACAAGCTCGTTTCGACTTCATCCCGGGAATTTCCACAGAATCTTGAAGAATGATGCTCTCTTGAAGCTTCTTAATAAGTTCAGTTGTAGTATCTGCAGATTTAAAAATATCTCGAGTTGAAGCGGATATGAAATTTTCATATGGAAATTGAACAACCCTACAGTTTTATTATGCAATTTCATATCAGCCCAAGAGACAACAGTGAACATAGTCATCAAAGTTCTGTATCCGCCAGGAAGAATAATAAAGGCATCGCTATTGTTGATCATGTACATAATACAATCAGAAATAGTATGAGTCAACATTAAACTAGAAGAATCTTTGACAACTTTGGTAGATGCTCGGCAGAAAGGAATAACGCTTTTTACTTCTATGTTGACACATCTTCCAACCAGAAGCAGACTATCAAAGAATGTGATACTAGTACCGCCATACAAGATATTGATCTTGTGAATACTCAGTTCCCTTACTAACTGGGAAATGATTTCAATGCTCTGAGCAGAAGAATCAATAAGTTTAGAACCCCCAAGAACACATATGGTTTTTAGTGAGGGACGAGATTTACCTTCTTGAGAAGATTCAGCAATCTCCATTGTAACTAGAATAAGATGTGGAGAATGAAGAAGAAATGACTATATAAATAAGAAGATTGTGGGGAAAGCGATAAAAGTGAATAGTATTATCCTGACAATGAGGATTGACAGATAATGGAACAAATTTTCATGATTTCACTTGTAAATAAAGATAAGATCCTCAAAACAAATATCTTCTGATAAAATATTAGCCATAGCAGTTATTACAGACTATATCCTTAGTAGCAATATTTTCAAGACTATAACGTTCTGATTCAACTTTGAGTTGTGCTAATAACGAGATTAATTCACGATGTACAAAACCACTAGAATGTGCATCAAGAATTTGTTGGATTTTGTGATTCAATAATTCCTTACGCAAGCCATTCCTTATGAAAGATATTTTATCTTCTCCATTTTTGGACACGAACCCCACAGATGTGCATCATGTGTCACAAGTCCATCAAGCACATTTGTAACAGCCACCTAGTCCTTTTTGCTCTTCTTTTCTTTGCAAAACTACTTTTACCCATGTCTGGCATAAAGTATTAAGAATTCGAAAACTCACCAGATAAGCAAACTTTTGCTTCAATCAACCAACAAATGTCTGTTGGGATTCCATAAATCATTAGCATCTTCAATCGTTCTAACCGAGAATTATATATCCTTTTTACCATCTTTAGAGGAATAAAAGGATAAAATTCTCGGTTATGAGAGAGTGCTAAATCCATTGAAGAAATCGGACCATGGCTTGAGAAGAACCGGTGAAGTTAACAAACGGTTGATAATATATTAAAGCGCATGAGATACTATTGAGTATATATATATATATATATATATATATATATATATATATATATCCCTCAGAAGATAAGAGATATTGAGTACAAGATATGTGATAGAATCCGAACCCATACCAAATTTGAGAGCGAGTGATGGATAAGACTGTCAATTAATAACAGTAGAATCAGATTGACTAAGCCTGAGCAATATTATTTTATGATATTTCAATTACAGAGTATTATATTTCCGAGGAAGGAAATAAATTAAGGGGGTAGATTGTAACGCCCCAATATTTTAATAATGATTATACTGTAATTAGCTTCCAAGAGTAAGCTGATTCAGATGATTTAATGCTCAAAGTTAGTTTCCAAGAGTAAACTAATAAATTTTAAGAGTTACAAGTTCAAGTTAGAACGAGAAATATTTGGGTTAGATTAAATATCAATGCCAAATGTATTAATCAAAGTCTCGGTCTATTTTTCTATAACTAAGAATAAATAATATTAGTCGAGTAAAGGCTCGAATCCAAGTGTACTCGAATGATTATCAAGAATCGAGTTTTAAACTTAAGTCAAGTATAGGTCGGCTCATGTCACGACCCGAGCTACACCACATGGCCCAATACTTATGCACGATCCAGCACACCTCACGATACAACAATAGTGTGCATGTCATGAATACCGCACCTTGCACTACTCGGCCCAAGTAATGGTTGAGCAGCTCGCGTGCAACTCGAGTGTGCTAGTCCTCCACGCGGCCCAATAACGAGAGCAGCCCAAGTGTGCCAACAACCACACACTAGCCTAGTATTCTAGCACACATGGCAAAAAAAGGTGGTGCAAGTCACCAAACATAATCCCAAGTTTCACTGCACGGGCCTCGTGAGCGCAAATAGTAGCGCAGTCCAGTACGCAGCTCACCCGTGCAGCCAGTGCCGTTCAGCGCAGCCTATTGCGCTGAGCCGCACAGCCTAGTGCGCAGGCCCGCGCTGATGAGGGATCGTGATTTTGCCTACGCTTTGTGGATAATCGTGCACACGGGGCCTTCGACTAAACGCGATAGGTGTGACTTCAAGACGCTCTAATGGCCTTCTCTTGGACACGGTTATATGGTAAACACGCACTAATGGCTTTGCTTGAACACACGAATGAACACAACGTTCTTTTCTATTAACTCACCAATTCTGGACATGAAAAACAATGAGGAAAGATCCCTATTTATAGATCCTAAGTATCTCTAATCCTACTCCAACGATATCTCTAATTAAAGTAATAAAATATTAAATTCTAAACATATTAGAACTTCTAAAGCAACAAGGAAAGTAAATATACTAGAGTCCTAATTAAGCTAATAATCTTGATCTCCAAATCCCTTGCATTGCACTCCAAGTCGGCCTAACCTAAGCCCAAACTGCCCATCCACTTGCCTACTCTTCGTGGTGCGTGGCTTCTCGCACCTCGTCCGCGTCACACGCGCACGCTGCCTGCGCCTCGCCTAGTCCTGCGCAGACTGGGCTTCGCTCGTCTGCCCCGCACGCGCACACTGATGCTCGCGACGTGCGTCTGCCACCTTCCTCGTGCGCGTGCTGTAGCGCTCCTGCCAGTCCTAGGCCTGCAAGGCCTAGGCCCGCGTGCTGCTCACTTGCGCGCCCTTTGCGCCCCGCCTGCTCTCCGCATGATGCCCGCGCGTCCCAGCCAACGCCCGCGTCCAAATCGCCTACCGCGCACCCCCGTGCGCCCAGTGCCGTTTGCGTGCTTCTCACCCCTTCACACGCATCCTCTCGCTCACTCGACCACCCGCGCGCATCAAGACATGATGCACGCTGCTCGATCACGCTCGCCCATTCGCACATACCCGCATACCCGTCCGCTGGCCCATAGCAATCGCCTGCGCGCATCTTCCACCCAGCTTCCACCCCTCGCGTGCCCATTCTTCTAGCCTCCATTCGCCAAGTGTGTCGCTTCCTTGCCCAAGGCCCGCACCAATCACTCCCCGCATTAGTCCTCGACTTGCGTTGCCCATTAGCTTCCTTCGCCTTGCACCTCCTTGAACTTTTCATTGACCTATCGCCACAACCTCTTGGCCAATCTCAATTACAAGAATGTCGATAATCCCACAACCTCTCACTAATGGCTTTGCTTAAACACACAAATGAACACAACGTTCTTTTCTATTAACTCATCAATTCTGGACATGAAAAACAATGAGGGAAGATCCCTATTTGTAGATCCTAAGCATCTCTAATCCTACTCCAACGAGATCTCTAATTAAAGTAATAAAATATTAAATTCTAAACATATTAGAACTTCTAAAGCAACAAGGAAAGTAAATATACTATAGTCCTAATTAAGCTAATAATCTTGATCTCCAAATCCCTTGCCTTGCACTCCAAGTCGGCCTAACCTAAGCCCAAACTGCCCTAGCTCGCGAGCCGCCCATCCGCTTGCCTACTCCTCGTAACGCGCAACTTCTCGCACCTCGTCCGCGTCGCACGCACACGCTGTTAGAGGTATGCTGTAAAAGCTCCTATTTACAGATTCTATCAATTCCATTTTGATCTGGCCATCATGTTTCAGTCAAAGTACATATGCTTGCAGTTTATTTATTTATGCAATCATACTCCATGTCTTATATTGAGGTAGTGTGGTTCGAAGAGTTTCGAACAGAAAGATCACCTATCGGTTCCTTATAAGACTAAACTATTCGTTCACAGTCTAGACTGGCAGTGAGACCCCACTTGGAAAAAGACTGTAGTGTATTCTTGATTCAGTTGGTCTTTGACTGAAGGATTACGCTAGCACTTATGTTAAGTGTTGAACAGGACCACGGAAGGATAAGATTATGAGACTCACTGACCGTTGTTGTAATCTAGACCTTCAGTAATTGATGCGTACTCTTAAGCTGTAAGATAATATAAAATGGGCATATGTATTCATTACTTATTTATTTGATTTATCAAGGGTGATTCCTATTTAGCTAGGATGACATACTCGGTATTTTGGTAAATAAGTGTGTTTACATGATATGCCGTTATAAATTATTTACAGTAACTGTGTCCCAGTGCGCTGGGTTGATGACGTCTCCAAAATGAGCTCAGGAAGGAATATTATGTCAAGCCCTGCAGGAGGATGTGTTATCCGACATAATGATTAAGGATCTGAATGGTACTAGTTTCGGAAATGAATAAGAAGTTGATTAATTATTTTGTCAGTAATTTAATTAATCAACGGACGTTATATATTAAACATGGGGAGATAAATCGATCAATTGGATTAATATATTTAATCAGTGGAAACGAATTAATTGTAATTCGGAGCTAAATGGGGAGAGCAATAATATTACTCTAGTGGAATGTTTTATTATTTAATTTCAAGATTAGGAATTAGGAATTAATTATATTCCATAATTCCCTAAGGATGAGAATATTCCTTCTAGAATATTACCTAGGATTAGGAGACTATGGAGTCTTCTAGAAGGTAATTAGTTATTAGGAATATTATCCTAGATGGGAAAAGGAGATGGAAGATAATAAGGATTCCTAAACCTTAAGGAATAAGCCCATATTTAGCACCTCCTTTAGGTCCCTATTGTAGCCTATAAATACACTAGGTCCCCTAACCTCTTGGAATAGCTTTACACGTTTTTTCTCCCCGAAGGGCTGGAGAAATCCGGCCTCTTCAAGCGAGAAAGAAAGAGAGAGATTCTTTTTCGAGAGAAAATTCGGTTAGCACCGTAAGGTCTTAGAAGAAGATGATCAAGAGGTTTTGGAAAATCTAATAAATCGCTCCACCAAGATTTATTAGAGATCGTGTAAAGGTCATACAATAGAAGATCGAAGGTTGTTATTTCATATCTCGTCAAATAAATATATTTCCCAGCTTTCCGTCAAATTTCGTGCGCCCAAATACTGTTCACGCATTCAGTCCGCGCCCAGGTCTTCAGCAAGCGTTCAGATTCTTTATCCATCGTCCGCGTTAAATTGACGCAACACCGTCTGTAGCGTGATGGTGTGCGGCGCTGTCTTCTCCGTGCGAGGTCGCGGGTTCGATCCTTCTCCTTGCAGAAATAGGAAATTGTTTTAGGTTCCAGGCGCGCGGGCTTTCAGGCCCGCAACAGGCCCGCGTGCGGCCCACGTCTCCCTCACAGATTCAGCCCGCGTGTAGGCCCGATCCTACCCTGCGAAGCAGCCCAGCTTGGCAGCGTGTCCCCTCGGCCCAAGTGAGCATCTCTGCGGCTCAAAGTCCTTCATGCGCACGGCCCAGCAAGCAAGATCTGCCTAGAAGCATCCAAGTGAGCCCAGCAACTCCAGCTCGAGCCCAGCGCATCTCCAGGTGGCCCAAACCACTCCAGATTGCGACCAGCGAGCCCAGTCCCAATCCAGGAGTGGTCTAGCAGGTCCAACAGCTCTATTTCGTGTCCAAGATGGTTCCCGAGTGGTCCGAGGAGTCTGATTCACTTACCGAAGGTCCAAGATGATCCGATGAGCTTGATAAACGATTGGAGCACCATGGTGACTCGATTAGAATCGAGAAAGGCCAAGTCCAGCTGCCCATTGGACTTTGGTGTTCAGACGATCTCCATCAACGGAAATTAGAAACGTCTCAGAGTCGGCAAATATTTTAAACTGTAAGTCCTAATCCTAACTATAGATTCCTCTGCGTTAGGATTTATTATTCGATAGATTTGAATGTGCACATTGTCAACGTTTCTAATAGAACCCAACAACTGGTATCAGAGCCCAGGCTAATTCGACTTTGTGCACTATTCGAATTAGGGCTTGCGTGATATATGTGAATTAATTGTGTACAGACGCAGCGCATAATAGATTGGAATTGCAAATAAGTGTGTTTGCAGGTATTCTTGAATCCGACTATTATGGCCCGCATGTATGTTTGTTTTTTTAATTCATGTATGTCGTTTTAAAAGCCTCGGACATGTCGAGGATTTTTGGGTTGGTGAATGTTTGTAATAATTTATTCGCACGGTGGGACACCGCATAGTTTAAATACTTTACTAGATCATTCATGTACGACCCCTGCGTGGGCCATAGGATCAATGTATGTAATTATATTATGTAATTGTTCGTTGGACCCAGTAAGCGCGGACATCTCTCGACGAGACGAGGCAGGCTACCCCGCGAACTCGTAGTTGATGGGATACGTGGTACTGTGCTAATGCAGACATACTCGTAGGCAGCTTGCTGTCCGATACGAGCATTGTTAAGGTGTTTGCAGACGGATACGCTCGAACCCAGGTCAACAGAAGTACCGGCGACGGCGGCAGTAGGCACACGCCAACGGAGAAAACCCGATGGCGACTTTCCCAATGACGACTTTGTAATACCCTGTTTTATTGTGGATTATTTGGGAATAATTATTGATTATTGCTATTATTAATTGTCATTATTATTATTATTATTATTATTATTATTATTATTATTATTATTATTATTATTATTATTATTATTATTATTATTGTTGTTGTTGTTGTTGTTGTTGTTGTTAAATGTCAAATTGCACTATTATTTGTTGTTATTAGTATTTATTTATATTAATGGTCTAAATGATGATTATTATTAAATAAATAATTATTGTGTGTAACACCCCACCTTACTAGATAAATCAGAGTTGCGCATTTATTCGCAAAGTC